>JAJPUD010003010.1:43330-88330 GCA_023553655.1 Myrmecobius fasciatus
TCTCTCTCTCTCTCTCTCTCTCTCTCTCTCTCTCTCTCTCTCTCTCTTCTCTTTCTTCTCTCTCTGTCTCTGTCTCTGTCTCTGTCTCTGTCTCTGTCTCTCTCTTTCTCTCTCTCTGTCTCTCTCTTCTCTCCAAGTTATTGTGCTGTTATTTTCTTATCATGGATTCCCTTTCTTCCAATAAAGTCATTCTCATTGTTTTCCTTAAGATTTCAAGGAGATATCAAGAGAAGTGCTACAAGAGAAAGGAGGCACTCCACATGACTTCATTTAGAATAGCTTGGAAGACTATGTAACAGTGAGCATCCCTTTCTCTCCTCATTGAAGGTTCTCCAAACCCTAATGGATAACACTAAGTCAAAAATTAAGCCAGTTAGATCAGCTTATCATGGATCTTACTAAAAATCGCTAAATATAATAAAGCTGATCAAAGGTAAGCCCTTACATGTAATTTGTAATTTTTCCCACTCGGCCAATAGGATCATATTGGATTCTCCCAGTCATTCTACATCATAATATCAGGGAAGGTTGGTGAAGTTATTGAGAATCAATGGGCTTTTCAGTTATCAGCAAGATCTGGCTACTTCTTGAGGGAAAATGGAAGCTGCCTCCTAGGAGAATTCTTGTGGAGGCCATATAAGGCCAGGAGTCAATCAATCCACAATTGTTGTCATTGTTGCTGTTCCTTTTGTTGGGGAGTTTTCTCTGGGCCAGACATGGTGCTGGGTGGCAGAGCTACTTCAGAATTCGAGGCTGCCTGGTCTATAGCTTCAGTCTGCCATACAAAAGGCTGGGGAAGTTCCTCTCTTCCACATGTCTCTCAAGTTCATTGGACATGAGATGATGTCATTGCTGGAGCATTCTGGAAGGAGAGGATGGGAGATTCTTCATGATGGCCATGACTGATGTGGCGAGAGGTACAAAGGCAGATGAGAACCAGTGCCTCCTTCTGGGAGTAAAGGAGGACTGCAGGAAAAGTGATGAGGAAGAGGAGCTTTCACCTGAGGAAGGTGATCCACCCAGGACCCATGTCACAGTCAATTCAATTCAATAAGCATCTATCAAGGGCATACCTTGTACCAGTCACTAAGCTAAGTTCTAGGGATAGAATTAGAGAAAAGTCATTGCCCACAAGGAGTTTACAATCCATTGGCTGGGGTGGGGGTGGGGAGACAGGAACCTCCTTTCCTCCTGGAAAGGAGGCAGGAAAGTGTTAAGGACCATGCCTAAGTGTGAAGGGGCAGGTTGATTCTCCAAGAGCCCCGCCCCCCAGCTGTGAATCATAACACCCCTGAAGGAATTGCAAATCAGCTTTTACTGACTCTGAGGTTGCTTGTGGATTGGGAGTGAAATGAATTGGAGGCAAGAGGGAAGAGGAAGGAGGTCAGAGAAGGCATCTGCCTCTCAGTCACCTTGTATCCTTATCATCCTCTCCCATGAAGGGAGCTGTTCTGCTGGTCAGAAGTAGATCTCCAGCAGCCACTAGCAGGTGGCTCCCAGAATACCCAGCAGCCACTAGCAGGTGTTTGCTCCCGTAACAGGGAAGGAATGGGAAGATGCCCAGGGACACAGGGCCAGAGGTATTTAAATAGGCAAGTGAAGTGAGCTGAAAGCTTGTGCCCTTTATAGGAGGGCTTGGAGGCTGAGACTTAAGCTTTGAACTAGCAGCACCGTGTGAGGTTGAAGACAGTTTGGAGGAGTGACAGGTGGGAATATTCCCTAGGATCTCTGTGTGGCTGATGGGATAGGGGTCTTTGGAGAAGGGATGTATACCCCAGAGGGAGGTACTATTATGCATTTGGGCTTTAATGTTGTTTGGTGGTGCAAGTTTGTTGTAGTTGTTGCTGCTGCATTTGCTCTCATTGATCTGTGAATAAACATTTTTTATTTGAACCACAGGAACCATCTCCTTAGGAGGGAAATTGGTGACAACATCCCGGAGATGTGTGAGATACGGACATTCCCAGATTTTCCAGATCAGGACTCTGAGCCAAAAAAAGGAGAAATACCCAAAGGATGTTTCGGCCTTTCATGTCACTGAAGAGTGTCTGACATAAGGGATACACTTAAAATTTGGGAGCTCAATGAACTGAGGTAATGATAATAGCATATCTCCACTCAAGGGTCCAAAGTGCGTTCTTATATTTTTTTCTTTTGATAATCAAATTTTCAGGCATGTGTATAGAGCAGGTAGGAAATAGGTATTCATACACCAGTTTGATGGAACTATTTTCTGGAGAACTCACACAGGACAAACACTCATAAGGTAGTTAGAAAAAGTGATACAAGGACACTCTCAAGCTCTCTTAAGAACTTTAGAGGTGATTGCATGACATGGGAGACACTGGCACAGGACTTTCCAGCATGGCGCACCCTCATCAGAGAAGGGGCTGTGCTCTATGAGCAAAGCTCAGAAGATGTGCAAAATTAGAGAGTCTATCCCAAATGCTCATTGGGACTATCTGTGTCCAACCTGGGGCAGAGCGCTCTGAGCCCATATTGTCCGATCAACCACAGTTGGGCCCACTATAACTTGACTCTTGCACAGTGATGTCATTTTCTCTTCGAGGACAAAGGACAAAAACAAACCACGAACACTAATTTGATTCAAGGAGAAATGAAAACCTTGCCAAAATAGCCAGGTCACTTAGTCTGCCCTGGGAGACAAAGAGCATTCAGTTGGCAAGCCTAGAGATCACTCCCTTGCCCCAGTGTTGTAGGACCCCAAAATCATAAATGGAGAGTGGGGAAGAATTCAGAGACCAAGTAGTGGCTATTTTATCAAGAGACGCCCAGAGAGTTTGACTTGCCGAAGGTAACACTGGGGCAGATTTTACTCCAAATCCAATGTTATTTTTTAAATAATATTTTATTTCTTCCCAGTTACATGCAAAGACAATTTTTAATATGCATTTTAATTGAGTTTCAAATTTTCTCCTTTCTTCCCTCTTAAAAATGATAGTCAAATTGATATGCATTACATATGTATAATCATATAAATCATATTTCTACCGCTGCTGCTGTCTTCTATTAATACTATTGTTACTGCTGCTGCCTCTACTAATACTCCCACCACCATTACCAAATCACCCATACAGGAAGTGGTAAGAGCAATTTGGTGGTTGGGATGGACTTACCAGAAGCACTGTAATGAAATGGGTTCATGGCAAAATTAAAGCATTAAAGATGGAGAAAGAGAACAATTCAGGGAAAAATATAAGAATTCCAAGGACATTTTATCAATTTTTGAAGTTTGTCCTCCCTCCCCCTTTCTTATTTTCCTTCTTCTCCTGGAGTACCAAGCTCAGACGAGTGCTACTGTGGATCTATTATGAGCTCATTTGAAGTTTGGGGGCTAATCTCAGTGTCTGAACACCATTTCTCATGTTATTTTCAGAAGACAGTGAGTTCTAAGTGTTAAACTTGCAAATCAGCTTTTACAACACATGATGTCTATAAGGGAACAGACACTGGTCACTTGCATTTCCCACATAAAGATGGGAGTTAATTCAGTAAATCATTCCAGCCACTCGTGGCCCTTAAAGTAAGTGATAAAATGCTCTGCCTTACTCTTCTAATCATGTGAGAAGAAATAATAATCAACTAAATGGTGAGAATCGTTGAGAAAATCCTTGATCCCCTGAAGTTAGTTACGCCAGGAGTATATCCAGATTGTCTGAGGAAACTTGTTACAAAACCCCATGAAAAAAGCAGAGATCTAAAAAAGGAGAGAAGAACAACTATCCTAGTCAAATCCTTGAGTATTAGTTGAGGGGTTGTGGTGGTTGGAGCCAGTGGGAGAAGAGTGCTGGACTTTGGTTCTGGTCTCAGTCTCTTTTCTTTCTGTTGACCAAAGGAAGACTTGGAGAACTTCCTTTGGTGGTCTGGAGGGCTCCTTGTTTTTCCACCGATTTCTTAGAAACACCCTTGGATGAGCTGACAGCAAGGTCTGTGCCAAGGACAGACTGGACACAAATTCAAAGCTCTATAAAGGGACCAGTGGGGAGAAGACATACAAATATTTGATAATTATGGCAAAAGGACTTCTAGGAACTGTGGTTCATCCTTTTGGCTCCTATTATTCTAATCTGATTAGATTAATCTAATTCCCCATTTCCTCTGAAGTACATATGTATTTATGAGAATATATGCCCCAGACTTTGAATGTTTTGCCCAACCTTTGGGAATACTCCTCATTTATTTGTTTGTTTGCTTATTTATTGCTGAGGCAATTGGCAAAATAACTTGCCCAGGGTCCCACAGCTACAAAGTGTTAAGTGTCTGAGAACAGATTTAAACTCAGGACCTCCTGACTTCAGGGTTAGTGCTCTATCCACTGCATCACCTAACTGCCCCATAAATAATCCTTTCTAAAAGGAAATTAAAAAGTCTGGCCAACTAAATGATATTACCAAATAATCAAGGTGAGTATCACACCAGTGAGGGAGGCCAATATATTATTAGGAAAAACCCTCCCACCTCACCCCAACCCCTCAGGGTTAATCTTTGAGAGCACCATCAACTTCACTCTATGGATCTGACTCCTCATTGAGAAGGGGTGTTTAGATAGCAGCCCAAAGCATCTGCCGCATTTGTAAATAGAAGAATACTTCAGTTAAAATTCTTGTTCATCCTTCTTTCCTCAAGAAGACCAATGACAGTGGGGGAGGGATGTGTGTGAAATATTGACTTGTGAGTAAATTGGATTTAGGCCAAGCAGGGCTGTGCAAAGTCATTAGCCTCAGCCTCTCTCCCAGAATCATTGGGAGTCCAGTGGCAAGACATAGAGCAGGACAACTGGTAATGGTCCTGGAACACTCAATTAGGATGATATTTAAATGAAACCAACATTTATCTCAATAATGACATTATTAATAAGTTCTTTTCATGATCTCATGTCCAATATGTCACATTTCATCATATTACGTAAAATATGATTGGTAGGGATTTACTTTGAAATGTATCCTGAGCAAGAAAGGACTTGACCATGCCATAATTTTTCCATTCACTGGGATTTCAACTTGCTGGTTTCCTCCCTCTTTTGAGTAGCTGTAAATTATTTTACTCATTTATTTTTGATAGATGTAAAGCTTGGACCCAAACGCAGAATTATGAGTCAGTGTATGATAGTGGGATAGCAGACTGGAGTAGAAAGACCTTTATTGAAGTCCTGTCTAAGAAAGAGCATAGCTATTGGCCCTTTCCTTGCATTCAGGGAGCTCTCTAAGAGCTAAGCTATAAAGGATTTGCCACTTAATAATTGGTGATTGACTGCCTGACTGACATTGTATCTCACCAGCAAAGGTAAATGTTATTTCATTTTTAACTATATATATATGACTCCAAGTATAGTTCTAGTACATGGAGATTGGTAGCGTATTGGATTAAAAAAAAATAAATCAAGGGGCAGCTAGGTGGCACAGTGGATAGAGCACCAGCCCTGAAGTCAGGAGGACCTGAGTTCAAATCTCGTCTCAGACACTTAACATTTCCTAGCTGTGTGACCCTGGGCAAGTCACTTAACCCCAATTGCCTTAGCAAAAAGCAAAAAAATAAAAATAAAAAAATAATAAATCAACCCAAACAAACACAGAATGTTTTTGCAAATTGAAACCTTTAAAATGAAGTAACCCATGAGTCAAAAATTTTCATCATCAGGATCCAGTAGTTGTGGGGGAGTCAACACATAAAACATACAGACATCCTATTAAGTGCCTTAACCTATATATATGGCTAATCTGCAGATACCCAGTAGGAAGTTCCATAGATATTTAATGACCAAGATTCAACTTTTAGTAGATCATAAGCTTCCAGAGGGAAGGGACTCTATCATCCCCTCCCCAAATCCCCAATGACTGCCAATAGATTCTTATTACATGAAATGGCAAGAAATGCACAAGAATATTTTTTGCCCATTGTCATTTTCGATCTGTTTCCGCCTCGGACAATGTACTGCCCAGTCCAAGTCCTACTAATCACTCCACCATAGCTGTGGATTGTAGAATGTAATAACATTCAAGTTAGGAATTCCCTATAAGAAGACTGATAAAGAAGTTAATCCTCTGGCCCTCTCTGTTTATCTTTCAGTGTCAAAGGAATCTCATTTTATCACCAAATCTAGGATAAACTCATGGGAGGGAAATGTGAAAATGCAAAAAGACAAAGATGGAAACATGGTGGGAAATGAGTAGTTTATAGGAAGGTCACTCAGAGTCACTGTAAAATTCCCACAGTCATATTCAAGGTCCATTAGCTGAATAGTTCAAGGAATCAAGGCTGGACTCTCCAAACCATTATGTCAGTTCAGCTGAGAGCTGGGTCCTCTGGTGCCAAATGCATCATTTGGACATGTCTGTCTCACTGGAACTTTTCTTAGTTTCAAATGCACTTTTTGTCTTCTTATTTTCTGACTATATTCGGTGTTTTCTGTGATGAAAGGAAATTGATGTTTTCTATTGTTTGGGGCACAGGCTGGATCACTTAGGTTTATTCAATTTCAGAAATAAAGAGGAAAAGAGCTAAAGGAGAACAACCAGAATAGAAAGAGCCTTTGGGTCCATAGCATATTAACATCAGCTGAAGAAGACAAGGGCTTGGGAACGGTCATTGGGCATTTCACTGGCTACCATATTTCCTCCGTGAATGACACTGACATTGCCATTCTCTTGCTTATTCGTTCCTGGTGAGCAATGACACATACATTTGCAGATCTGCTGCCTGCATTCAACTATGGTCTGTGATACCGAGATTTTGTATGACGAAGGAGCTGATTTAAGAAGGGCCCAAACTTTGGGTCATGATATTCTTGACATGAATAAGCCAAACCAATCTCATATAGAGAACATGAGGAACTGGGGAAGCCTCTCTCTCTCTCTCTCTCTCTCTCTCTCTCTCTCTCTCTCTCTCTGTCTGTCTGTCTGTCTCTCTCTCCATTTCTGTGTGTGTGTGTGTGTATGTATGTGTGTAGATTCTTACTTTAGTTACAGGTGGCTCTGAATACTGGCCTCTGGGGTTAGAGAACCTGGATTTAAACCCCACTTCTTATTACCTGACTCACCTAGGGTAATATCTCACCTCCCTGGGCCTCCAGTTCCTTATCTGTAAAATAAAGGGCTGACTTAAGGGGTCCCTCCAAACCTGAGATTCATAATCCTGTGACCCCAGGAATCCTGCAATTCTGAAGTCACTCAGGGAGTCAGAAATAAAGCTTTACTTCAAAACCACATCTCATGAAAAATCCAGCCCCACACTTAGGCTAGTGCCTTAACTTCCCACCTTGGGACAGGCTATAAGACTTAGAGAGTCCTGGATCTTGGGGCTATTGATAACAAATGGTCCTAAATTGAGATGTTGCTAAACACTGGTTCAGTAACTAGGCCTTGGGATCTGTGCCCAAAAGTTTTCCTTCCCAGCCTCCAAGAGAAAATGGGGTGCAGAAAAGATATGGAGTTGGTAGGAGCTTGACTTAGCTGAATACTATTCCATTTTTCCAGAATATTGGCAGAAGCTTATAACAGCTTCTGCAAAATTATTAGTGTGTGTATGTGTGTGTGTGTGTGTGTGTGTGCTAAAACTGTAACAATTTTCAGCAAAACTGGGTACAGGTAAATAAGTTTGGGGAAGAGGTCCTGAATAAATACAGGGATTGCTCCCCCCCCAAGTTAGCTGCTTCTAAGGCCAGTCTTTCATTTACTATTATCTTTTGATGATCATATGCCATGTTTGCCCAATCACACTGGACAGAGACCTCTATAGTCATTGGTGCTGAGGAATGATAAGAAACTCGGGGTTATCTCTCCCCCCCCCACTTAAATTTGCTTGAATTTCTCCACCCTGCATTGATAATTTTAGCCATCTGCCTTCCTTGGAGCTTCCTGCTTCCCCTAAATCATGGAGCTCATCGGATTGCCTTCATGACTGTTCACCTGCAAGGAACTGCTAAAATTTGTCCCCAAAGATAAATATGGGCCTTTGGGCTCAGCAGCTTCCTCATCTTCCCACCTGGGTTGCCATGGGGCTCAGTTTAGAATGCAAAGCTTTTCTGTTTCTTTTATCCCTTCTGTCTTTATACTTCCCTGATTTTAGATAAAGGAGTGTTGGAGATGAAACAGCCTTCCGAGGTTCTAAAAGTCATTGGCTAGGGATGGGGGTCCATGGCTGCTAAAGCCGAGCCAGAGTTGGACCTGGAGCAGCTCCAGAGACCAAATTGTGTGACCTACCCCAGGAGCAAATCAGCCCAGCAGCTAAGACTGCATCCTGTAAACAAGGTGGTGGCTCACCCATTAACATTGCCAACTTTAGGAGTGTGAATACCCACAAAGGCCTCTGAGAGTGAACCCCCTTTTCCCAGGGACTGTGGCAGTGTAGAGGAAAGTATGAACCAGTTCCAGGAGTTATGCTTGGGTTATTGCTGTGGTTATATGTTTTCAGCAAAGTTCTGTTGGTAACAAGACAATTTATGCAATTTGGTTCTCATCAGGATCAAGACCGGAGCTACTCTCTTAATCTGGCAGTCGTGGCCTGGTCCCAGAGCATCTTGGGTGGTTTCCTTTAACAGTTTGAGGGGTAGGGAAGGAGTTTTCTCAAATGTCCTTCACTGTCCATCGATTGATTTCAATTTGTCGACCAGATTTCATTGGCTTGGAGAAACGAAGATTGTACTGGAGTGGGACGACAAAAACAACTGGTATGACGTGTTTCCCCCCAAAGTCAAACTCCTCCGACAGCGAAGTTCCCAAGATTCCCTTCTGGTAAAGGGGGAATGGGAGGGGAGGGGGGAGGTCAAAAGCAGGCCTCTTCCCTCCTCCCCTCAGGAGCAGATGATTCCTTCTCAGGCATTTCCCTGGAATGCTTGTGCTCCTCCCGTGCTCTGGAAGGAATCAGGGCCCGAGCCTATGTCAGCAGTGCACCCCCCTGGAAGCCCCTCTTCCTGCCCAGAGAATTTGATCACTGGGAGGGGAGAGTCAGCATCCACGTCCTTTGCAGCATAATAACAACCAGTGGGCATGTGGGGATGACAGTCACCAGCATCTCAAACACGATGTCTCTTTCCAAGAAAAATTTACCCAAGAAGGTGTTCTCAGGAGGCTTAGTGGGTTTGGGTGGAGGAAGGGGACCTGTTAAAACACCAGATGCACCCCCCCAAAGGTTATCTTCTACCTGGACCAAAGCCAAGGATCCCCACTTCATTCCAACAGACCAGGGCATCCTGATGGATGGGGGGGGGGGATTACTGAGGATCTCAGCCCTCCCCATCACTGAGTTGTATTTTTGTCCCCTGTCCCACTCCATTGGCTCATGCTACAAGGATATCCTCCCCCAAAGGGAAATGCCAAAGGCCCCCCATCCTTAGAGCCCTTCTCCTTGGCTTCCTGGAACCTCTGCAGAAGGGCTGGCTGCTTTATTTCTACTAATGACTTTTTGCTTCCTCGAAGTCTCGCTGCAAACATGGGTAGTTTGTGGCTTCCTGCATGGGATAGTTCACAAACATGAAGGATGGGTGGGTTGAGAGGGAGCCTGCTGCTCGCAGTCCCCAGGATTAATGGGATGTGCTGGGCCAAATTGGAGCAAGCTTTTTTTTTTTTAAATCTATGGTATTTCCTTGTTTGGAGAGGGATGAAGAAGGGGGAAGGGAAGGAAGAACCAGCTTGGAGCAGCTTGCACCTCCTTCATATATTGTAAGATCCCCAACCAAGGTTCCCAAGCAAACCCAGGCTTCAAGTACCCAGCAAAGCTCCTCCCTGTCCCTTTGGGCCAGTGCAGTGGCAAGTGTACTGTCCTTGGATGCAGGAGTATATGTGTATGTTTAGGCTAGTATGTTTATGTGAGCATATATATATATATATATATGTATCTGTACATTATATATATGTTTGCTTGTGTATGCATTGTGCATGTGTATGTTTGTGTAAGGGGGTTTATGAGTGTGTTTGGGTATATATATGAGTGTGGGAGGGGGAGGGAAAGGATTGGGGACAACTTCTATTAGTTCAGATTAATCTATATGACTGGTCTTTGGAGCCACTCTTTCAGTGAGCCTACTCTTCTCTCATCCTTCCTCAGATCTCTTCCTCTAGTTCCATGATGCTCCTGAGCTCCTGACAACAGGGAGGCTGACAGCAAGCACTGAGCATTGAGTCTGGTTTGTGGCCAGTTCAGAGTGATCTTTCTTTCTCACTTAGTCTGAATCCTTCATATTTCTTACTTTCTGGCCACCCTTACTGTGGGAAGGCCTCTTAGTTCTCTATCCCCCCATCTTTTCTGCCCTAGCTTTGAGAATAATAATTAGATCTTCACAATCTTTCCATTAAGGACATCTCAATTAATTGTCCTAATACACCAGTCACTACCTGGATCACTACCCTGGTTCAAACATCCCTCCTTGACCAATATTCCTCTATATGGGTGACCTTTTCATGTTAGAACATAAACTTCACGAGAATAGGGATTATGGTTGCTTGCTTTAGTATCTATCATTGAGAACAGTGTCTGTCTGACATAATAAGCACCTACTAGATATTTTTTATCATTCATTTGAGGATATCCTTAAATGCTTTGCTGATCTGCAAGACCCGTGAGCAGTCTGAACTTGTCAAATTAGGGCTCATACAAAAAGAATTTGGTCTTAAAAGAAAAATGAATATAATCTTGAAAGAACTTGAAAGGGACTGGAAATAGCCTTCCTTAGGATGAATTTAAGTCTACAATATTAAAAAAAAAATCAAGATCCATTGCTGCCACAGACCCTCCATCAGTACTCAATGGGTTTGATAATACCTTTTCAAAGAACTGGAACACATTCAACTTGTTCTACTGGGTCCCTCTTGACACAATAAGATCATCACAATTAAGGAAAAGATGGTACTCATAACTCTAGACCAGAATTGCCAGATCTCCCAAATAGGTCAATATCATCAGTATCTTCTTTAACTCATTAAACTTCAACATCACCTTGGGGTCACCTCATAGTCTTATCTACAGTCTACAGTCTAATAGTGAGGATTGAAATCAGGAGTTTTCTACTCTTGATACATTGCTGAAGAATAGGGCTACTTTCCTAATTTCTTTGGGTTATAGTTTCACATAAATGGCACCTGATCCCAGTAGCCATCCAAGAGTGTTGAGATAAAGCAGGTAATACATGAGGGTCTGAATCCATTTTTTCATATCTTAGTCTATTCCTAGTCTCTTACCCCTCTGTTTCTTCAAAGTGGGGCATCCTAGAGCCCTTTTTACAAAAAGTCCAATTATTTTGCCTAGTATTCAAGCTTCACTTCATCCCACCCCAATCTTCAACCCTTCACCCTTACACTATTCTTGTAGATCTACATTGAACTGCTTCAGGAAATTTCCAGTGGCCAGATTTTTAATGATGTTCAGCTAGGTCATCATGACCTATGTGGAGGTGAACTCCTAGGGATCTCTTTTTTCTGGCGGGAGCTGTTCTTTGCAGATCACCAATCATAAAGCTGGACCATTAAGCCTTTCAATAGATTAGAACAATGATAATTCTACCAGGGCCAGCGTCAGAGTGAATAATATCACCTTCCTGGAGCTGCGATCATCTTGTTCTTGCAGAGCTTCAGCTGCAGGGGATGATGAGCTAATCCCCTCAGGTACCAGCACATTGCTTTTGTAATTTCTATTTTTAAAAGTAAGAATAATCCTTTACTATAAGTTTTGACACTTTCTGTCAAAAGAACATTCTTCAGGCACTTTGTCATTGTGCCCTCGCCTGCAGTGTGGGCATCCTGACATCACGCCCCACTGGAGGATGGGAGTACAGAATGTGTGACTTTTCAAAGGCCATGAGAGTCATTGTCAGACGGAGAAGGATGCCCCAAGATCTGGTTTCTGGGAACACGAGGACACACACCTTTGCCTTGGGAGCTTATATTCCAAAACAAAGAAGTGATTTCTGGGTCCCTAGGAGGAGGGAAGGAACCATGATTGATCCAAACTTTCTACAGAACTGAAGAACTTGAGGGCAGTTCCCTCTATTTATTTATGTTATTATTTTATTTATTTCCCTCTACTCATCTAAAGTATTTGTTGTTTAGGCTTTTCAGTCATGTCCAACTCTTCATGACCCCATTGGGTTTTTGTGGGATTTTTTTTTTTTTTTTGGCAAAGATACTGGAATGGTTTACCATGTCTTTTTGAGGAAACTGAGGCAAACAAGATTAAGTGACTTGCCCGGGTCACACAGCCAGTGTGTGTCTGAGGCTGTATTTGAACTCATGTCTTTCAGAGTCCAGAGCCAGTGCCCTCTCCACTACTACTATCCATCCACCAACCAGCTGGCACAGAGTAAAGTCACTTCTAAAAGGTAATGGATGAAAGAATTGCTATGAACCCATTCAATCTCACTTAGCAATCATCTATCTAAGATCTATTGTGAATAAAGGACTCATAAAAGTCACATAAACCAAAAACAACAAAATACAGGCCCCATCCTCAAAGATTTTACAATCTACTGCTCCTTCTTAGTCTCTTCTGCTGGTTCATCATCCAGATCACACCTGCTATTCATAACTGTTTCCTTCTCTATTCAGTCTTCATTTCTTTCTTTTTAAATTTTCTATACTTTCTCACTCTTAGTAAGACCATTAGTTCCTATGGATTTCACGATCATCTACATTCAATTGACTTCCACTTCAGAAAACCATCTCTAGCTTCTAATTTAAGTGTTAGGTCCCACATCAACCATCAGACCTAGCAAGTTCGATGTACTTCAAACTAGTCAGGCTTAACATGTCTGAAACAGAACTGATTTTCTTTCCCGAAAACCATCTCTTTTCCTGAACGTCTATTCTTTTTAGAGGGTCATCATTCTTTCAGCCACCTGAGTTCACAATCTTGTTGTTACCCTTGACTCGCCCCTCTTCTTCACTTCCCCATATTCAATCCACTGCCAAATTTGATCATTTCTGCCCCCCAAACTTTTCATATATTCATCCCCTCTCTCTATTCATATGCTTAGCACCCTAAATAAGACCCTGATCATCTTTTTCATCTTAACTATTGCAATGGTTTCTCCAATAGTATCCTTGGGTCAGGTCTCCCATCTCCAATCCATTCCCCTCTCAGCTGCCAAAATTATTCCCCACCTCTTGCAGTCCTTAATTTGAGGACCTTTTCTCTGTGACCCTTTCCCACTTATTCTGACTATACCTTGTTTGCACATAATTGTTCTCATGTTGTCTTTTCTGATAGACCATAATGGCTCTACTAGATTACCAATAGCTCCCCTAGGACAGAGACTTGTTTTACACTTTTCTGTATCCCCAGCATGTAGCCCACTGCCTGGCACATAGTTATCACTTAATAAATTGTTTATTGGTTATCAAAATTCAGGTCTGACTCTGTCACTTTTCTGCTCAGCAAACTATAATTGTTCACTATTACCTTTCATATAAAATATGACTCTTTGCCATTTAAAACTCTTCCCAACCTCCCCCAAGTTCATTTCCATACTGATTATGTATCCTTCCCCTTAATTCCCTTTACAATCTAGTCAAACTGGTCTGCTTATTGTTTCTCATGGTGGGGGGGGGAATCCATTTCCCATTTTCTTAAATATTCTCCCTCTTCACCTTTCCTCTCAGACTCCCTGGTGTGCTTCTAAGATCCACTCAAGATTCATTCTTCACCTGAAGAACTATATTCATAACTAGATATTTGGCCCAAAGAAGCCAGCTTTGGCTGCTGTTTCCCTGATACATTATTCTTTCATTCCACCTAACAGATGACTTACAAATTATGCAATTTTTCATTCTATTTGCCAAGTGACTTCTTTTGGAAGCAATGTGTAATCATTTGAAGAATATTTTTGAATTTGTATGATGAAAAAAGTACCAAAAAAATCATAGATATGGCTTCTACTCCCACCCAATATTGATTAAATTAAGCTAGCCAGTTGCTAAACTTTAGAACTACTTTCTCATCTCCCTAACATTATTAAAATGTTTATTTTTGCATGGAAAGTAATTGACATGCAAATATAAACATCCTAATAAGAAGGGAACACATTAGTTCTTGTCATTTTTTTTCTGGTACAAATCCTATTTTTTTTGTGACACACCTAATTGAGGCTGAGATAATAGAAAGTACTTGTAGGTCTATTGTTTATTAATTTTAGGATATCATTTTTAAGTGGTGGGAAAAATGCATCCCTCAAGATTCTCCTCAAAAATAGGCTCCTTCAGGCTTGTACCAAAACACACATGGGCTCTATAAGAGGCGTGAGAGTCAGGAGCTAATTTTGTTCAGCAGCCAATTAATTATAATGGTAGTATCAGGCAGACAAAGGTTGATCACCAGTGTCATGGAAGCTGTCATTCTGCAGTTCAGTGGAAAGAAGTCTTTCCTCATGATGATGAGATTTTCTAAAGGATTTCCAATGAACAGGTATCATTTTTGTAACTCTACCATGTTTTAGAGCACTTAAGACCCCCTTAGTAAAGTACAAATAATATAAATAGTTTCATAAATCTTTAATATAAAAGATTCAGTGTAACCATCCACTCTAGAAAACCAAGTAGATGAAAAATTAATAGTCTCAGATAATGCAGGTGGAAAGGAAGCCTACTGAGTTACTTTGTATACACATACACATATACCCATGTATCACACCACACACTTGATTGTTTATCTACATCATAGGTCCTGACTTGAATAGGAAGTGGAGATTTGTGAAACTTCTCAGGGTTTTCAATGACCCCAGTTGGCTTTAGTCTTCCACAGTCCATTTCTTTTATATCAATATTTCCCCAGTGAGGTCATATGGCCAGGAATCCTGAAATATTACCTTCTAGGCAGAATAGGTATTTCAGTAGAATAAAACCTCCTTGAAAGCAGGGGCCAGTAGTAATTTGTTTCATTTTATTTTTATATCACCACTGGCTGCCACAGTATCTGCAATTAAAGCAAATTGTTAGTGTTAGATCACTTATTGAATTATAACAAAAGAAATGGAAAAATACACAGTGGGAATAAGTTGATTTTATGCTACCAGTAAAGATGTGTGGTCAAGAAGTGCCCTAAAAGAAAAGATGGAAGAAATGAAAGATCAGAGAATGGGATGGTCCAGATCTCCAGAGGAGAATTCACAAGTTTTAGAGATAGAAGGAACTCTAGTGATATAGATCATCTTGTACAACCCCTTCTTTTTTTTTAATTTAATTTTTTTATTTTATTTGCATAACATATGTGTGGGTAATTCTTCAACAATAACCCTTACATAGCTTTCCGTTACAAATTTTTCCCCCAACTCTCCACCCCTCCCCTAGATGGCAGGATATCCACTACTTGTTAATTATGTTAAAATATTGGCAAATCGAATATATGTATACATATTTCCAAACTTGTCATTGTTGTGCAAGAAAAATCTTGTCTACACAAACGATATATCAGATAAAGGAAACACAATGTAAGCAAACATCAATCAAGGAGTATGAGAATGTACCCCTTCTTTTTACAGTTAACTAAATTGAGACTCTGACTGGATCATTGTCTTTACAAAGGTAATACAAGTAGAGAGCCAGCCTGTAATGTAAAACATAGATTACAAACTCCTTGCAGGCAGAAATTGAGCCTAATACCTAGTACCTGGTACCTAGTGTTAGTAGTAGTAATTATTAGTAGTAGCTGTTACTACCTAGTAGGTGTTTACTAGAGGCTCATTGAATTGAACTGTTCTTGATGGGCAATTGAGGGCTCCATTGACACCCCCAGATATTAAGTAAGAAAGAGGAAGACATCTGGCACATTATTCGAAGGGGAGAGCTTTTAGAAAGGATAGATGAGAAGGAATCAGTAGGAATTCTACAGAATGCCCTGGCTGAGTGTGAGACTGATTGTATCAGTGAGATCATAGGTCCCCTAAGGTATCAAAGTCAGTAAGTCTGAATGCAAATCTCTATGCACGAATGTGTCAAGTCAGCAAGAGGGCATAGCAGCCTGTTCGGATCTCACTCACCTAAATGTGCTTTCCTGAAGGACCTGTAGGCTCTAGGCAATGAGCCTGCTCCTAGTTTTGGAATACAATGGCCCCTGCTGTTCCTTTGAGGTGTACTTCCTTTGACTCATGCTCTGACATAAGTTCTTCTGTGTGTGAATAATCACTGGTTTGTGGCCCTATTTTGGTCATTTGGGTTTATGCCACAGAGGCAACAACAACTAACCACCAAAGAAACACCCCAACCCAACCGGTGCCCTGGGGCTTCACAAACACTGCCCTGTTCCCAACATAGATAGACCCTGATCTGTTTTTGTGTTCAGGTCACGTGATTCCTATCCAGCCAGTAATATTTAGGAATATGTGTATATGTGTGTGTGGGTGGGTGGGTGTGTTTGTGTAAGGGCATGGTTTACTCTTAACACATCACACTTTGAACCACAAAGTTTTCTTTAAGTCTGGTCTTGTAACTCATGACCCAACCTTTCCTTTGAGGGGCCCCTGTAGCTTTGCTTTCCATTAGGCAGCTGAGACAGGGGTGAAAATAATGAGGTCAGTAAACTCCCAGAGCTTCAAGACAGTTTAGGGAGCGGAGGTTGATGTCAACTTTATCCACTTAATTATAGTGTAAAGGAATTAAAAGCATTGATTAAATGTCTCTTATGTACTAGACATGAAATTCTGGAGATAAAAAAGGAATATCAAAACTCAGGCCCTGTCTTCATGGAGCTCACATTGTGATAGGGAGAAAACATACAAGCGATTATGTGAACAGAGTAAATGGGACTTACCCCACGATTGATTTTTAAATGCCAGATGCTGCTACCTTACATGTAAATTTCAGAAGCCCACTCTGTATTCAGAGAGGTGAAATGCAAAAGGGAAATTACCCCTGCCCTCAAGAAGCTAAAGAGGAAGAAGATGCTATAGATAATATTGGAGAGTTACGGGGATGGAGCAGAGGGTTGACACAGTGTATGTTGAAGCAGTAATTGTGTTGATTGGTTTGGGGTCCACAGGGTCTGAGCTGGAAACACAATAGAGGCGAGAGTAAGAGTAAGGGAAAGCATGGCCAGGGGAAGAAACATGCCCCGAGAAGTGCTGAGCCCCTTAGGATTCTCTTCTGATTAGATGCAATCTCTGGGTTTCCATTTTGGAGGGTGGAACAGTGCCAGAGTGTCCGCCATGGAAAGTTCACATCAGCACAGAAGGTGAGCTCTATGATACTCAATAGGCAGGTCATCTGCTTAGTTTCTTGAGAGTCCCAAAGATGTCAGGGAAGTCCTACATGTCAGACAATATTGTGGGGATGAAGAGTACAGGGCTTAGAACTAGGAAAGTCCAGGTTGGGATTTCACTTCTAAAATTAAAGACATGTTTGATCTGGGCAAGTCATCTCTTATCTAATCCTTAGTGTGGTTCCTCTGAAATCAGGATAATCATAGCACTGATTTCACAGAGCTGTGGGGAGGTCAGTTCAACTGAGATAATGGATATGAAGCAAAAGCCTTAAATATGGTCAGCCTCTGAATGGATTTTGAACTTGACAAGACAAACCTAAAGAGTTGAGCAATGCTAGGCTGGGGTGTAAGTATTCTAGTACATGGCTTCACCTAGCTCTTTGTATAATTAATATTCATTATTTAATAATGAGCATAAATTAGCAATGTGAAACCTAGTTACACCCCTGATTTTTTATACTTAGGAGCATTGCTTTTGTCTGAATGGAATATCCATCTGGGCTGCCTGAGTCTGGGTCCTTTTTTTTCCCCTGGGACTCTCATGATATTCCTTGCAAACCATTTTCTCTGAGTGATGGCAAGGAGCTGGAATAAGAAAACCCTTTGCTTCAGTATCAGAGATGAAGGGAATTGGGTTGTTTTCCTAGGAAAGGTTGCTGACAATAACATATGTTGGGGGAAAATCCTTAGGGTTTCTCTGTGCAAATGTTATGTGTTGTTAAATGGGAAGATGTATTTAAAAAAACTGTTTAACTCCTACAACTTTTGAATTAGTTCATGTTAAATATAAATTCTTATCATTTGTTCCTTTTTTCTATATTCTATGAGCCAGCTACACTGGTCTGCTTGCTCCCCTTGCACACTCAACTCCATCTCCCTTTTCTGGATTTTTTATATTTTATCCTGGGGCCTAGGATACTCTATCTTCCTCCCTCTGCTTTTTTTTGGCTTCCTTCAATATTCAGCTTCAATTTTACCCTTTCCAGGAGGTCTTCCTTAGCAATCTCTTTCTCCCTCCCCCATATTCATGCCTTCCCTGTGAGATTATATTTTGTCCACTCAGGATGTACATTATAGGCACAAGGTTCTTTGCATGTTTATTCCTCCCTTTTTCCCCTTTCTCCCCTTCCCCCATGTGCACTCCTTGAGGGAATGGACTTTTTGTCTTCAGTGCTTAGCACAGTGGTTTTGTTGTTGTTCAGCAATTTCAGTCATGTCCAACTCTCTGTGACTCCATTTTGCGGTTTTCTTGGCAAAGGTACTAGATTGGCTTGCCATTTTCTTTTCCAGCTCATTTTGTGGAGGAGACATTGAGGCAAACAGGATGAGTGACTAGCCTAGGATCCGTAAGTGTCTGAGGCTGGAATTGGACTCATGAAGATGAGTTTTCCTGATTATGAGTCCAGTGCTCTATCCACAGGTCCACCCAGCTGCACAGTGCCTCCCAAGAAGTAAATGTTCATTGGACAGAACACATTGAAAATAGACATTACTTCTGCCCAGAAAGAAAGAATTTCAAAAAGGTACAAAGAAAGATAGTGTAAGGATGGAAAAGAGAAGGAGATGTTCAAACATCTAGTAATGACATTCTTTCAAGGAAATTTGATGTTTCTGTGACAGGTCCATTTTGAGAAAATTTTGAATTGGGATATAGGATTCCATAGCTTGGTGATTCCTGCTATTGTTGGATCAGCACTAATTTAGAAAAGATTTCTCAATGCCAAATGTTCACATGGGTTATTTGTGCTTGACCTCAAGCTTCTCAGCTCATATTGGTCTGATCAGCCACAGTCAGACACACTGGACCTTGAATTTGACAAAATGATGTCACTTCAGTCCTCTTGGAGTAGGAAGGACGACAACATCAACATCTACAGGTTTTCTTCTCCTTCCTTTTTTGACCATTGACATCTCATTTAAACTTGGATTTAAGAACTTAAAACCAAAGTAACTCTATTGCTTGATTGGGAAAGAACCTCAGATTCAGGTGCTTCACTTGCTACTACTCTCTGTTTTAGGTGGACAAGTGGCCTTGTTTATATTTCTTTATTTAAAAATATAGAACTGGAGAACATAAAAAAGCAAACAAACAGCTCCAGGCACTCCAAATATAAGACCTTTAGCCAATAACAATGAGTGGACATTGTATTAGAGAAATAGAATACTCTTCATTTTAAAAAATTGTCATCGTAAATGAAACCAGAAGGGAAAAAAAATCACATCTAAATAGAAAGATGAGTCACAGCCTCTTCTTGGAAAGACAAAAAAAGAAGGGAGGAGTTGACAGATTCAGTCTTGACATGTACCAAAATGCAAGAAAAATGTCTTACATGCTGGTTTCATCATAGATTTTATCTATCAATAATCATTTCTCAGGTGCTAATTTTGTGCCAGACAGGATGAATGATAAGCCTTGGGGATACAAAAGAAGTAAAAGGCATTTTTGAAGCTCGGAGAGCTGACAATCTAATGAGGGCAACAAAATCCAAATACTACGTACAGACAAGCTATATACAGAATACTTATGAAATAATTAACAGAAGATAGGAATGAGAATTCCCAGGGCCAGCAAAGGCTTCTTGGAGAATATGGGATTTTAATCACTACTTAAAGGAAACCAGGGAGGGCAATTTGGAGAGATGGGGAGAAAGAGCATTTCAGGTATGGGGCACAACCAGAGTACCAAGTATCTTTTTTCAAGGAATAAGCAAGAACCCCATTTCTATGGGTTAAAGAGGACATGGTGTAGCAAAGGATAAGAAGACTGAAAATAGAAAGGGCTTATTATTATTAAAACAGGTAGAGGTTTTTACATTTGCTCACAGAGTCAAAAGGGATCCATAAAATTTATTTATTAGGAGTGGTGTGTGGCATAGTTGTATAGATTGGAGTAGGGAGAGACTTGAGGCAGGAGACTCACAGGAAATCTTGCAATAGTCTAGGCAAAAAGTCATGATTCAGATTCAGATTGTCCGATCTCAACCAGGCCTTCACTATTCAATGTTAACTCTTTTCTTCTTCATTTAATGGTTCTCAATGAATCCTTCAAATCTTTTAGGGGGATGCAGTAGAGCAATATTCTGGACTCTGAATCAAGAAGACATGGTTTCAAATTGTGTCTCAGACTTTTACTAGTTATGTGACCCTGGCAAAATCATGCTCCTCTTTTCAAGAAATCTACTATATTCTAGGTTGTAAAATGAATCACTTCTTCATGCCTTTGCACAATTGAGTCCTCAAATCTGGAATACTCTTCCTTCTCTACTGTGCATGATGGACTTTTCAGTTTCCCTTCAAGCACCAGGTAGGCTTTATCTCTTAAACAAGGGTTATTGTTTTATGGTCTCACTATTAAATTTTTTCCCATTTTGAATTTGTTTTTTTAAAGCAATTTGTGTTTTTTTTTTTTTCAAATTAACTAAGCACTCTGTATTTCCTTAATTTTGTCTGTTTTTTTTTTCCTACTCAGAAATTAAATGTTAGCTTACTTAAAGGCAAGGATTGTTTCATTTTTGCTTTGATACTCTCACCTCTTAGCATGGTCCCTTATACTAACTCAGCATGGTATGTATTTGTTGAATTGAGTCCAGTTGAGAAATGTATTTCTATTATTGCAGTACCGGGATAAGCTTTTGGAAAAGAGACAAGGAAGAAAATAATGCCATCAATTTAACAAATTTTGTTACAGAAAATAGGGTAGGAAAGAAATTCTATATAGAATTCCTTAAGCAGAAAGATCATACCATGTAGAGAAATCTTTTATGAGGAAAGTCCCTCCAACAATGCAACTCACTTCTTCCTCTACCATTTACAGTCTTAGAAAGTGGACCAGAACACTGAGAGATGAAAACACTGGCTCAGGATCACAGAGGTAAGAACTGAACAAGCTCCTTCTGATCCTCTATGCGCTATACTAAAGAGCTTTCGCAGATTTCTGAGACACTTCCCAATCACATCAACAAATAAATTTAATCCTTGCTAATCTCAAAGTAAGAGTGAGCATAGAGAAGAACAATGAAGATCATATTTTGTAAAGCATGGTTCAAGAATAAAAAATGAAAGAAACCAAGTACTTACAGTCTATATATAAGTCTCATGACTATATGCCATAAATAATTTTTGCAGGAAAAAGGTCAGAAGAGGAAGGATATCATGAACACTGATTAATAGGGAAAAAAGAAATTGATTCCAAGTGATAGAAAGCAAATTGTTATCTAAGTAGTTACCTAGAATATTCTTCTTGCCAAATGGAGACATGATAGCCATGGACAACACTTTATTTAGGCTATAAACTAATTTATAAAATCTCACGGCAGATGTGATATTATCAGAAAATTATTATCCCATAAAGCAATCGAGAAGGAAAAAAAAATATAAAGAGAATTGTCTAAATCTAAATTATCCTGGGAGCATTTAACAATATCAGGAAAAAGATGTGAAAAATGGAAATGATCTGGCAATATTTCTATAATAAATTATTTTTCAGCATCAACTAAAATGGAGCCACCAAATTTAACCCTAACATATGGTCCCTCATATGCTGTATGAGGAAAAAGAAAACTGAAATGGGAAGGGCGACTAGACAGACCAAGAAGACATAGAGCAGAACCTACCAAAAGTTTTGTCCTTTTGAGAGCACTGAGTATTTAACTCTCTTTTGTTTGCTTTGTGGAAATGGAAATTTATTATTAAATATTTTTGGTTTTTTAATTTTAATTTTTAAAATTTAAATAGTATTTTATTTTCCAAATACATGTAAAAATTATTTTGAACATATTTTTAAGACTGTCTTCCAGATTTTTCTCCCTCCTTTCCTTACCTCCATCTTCCCCAAAGAGCAAGCAATCTAATGCAAATGAAATATATGCTATTCTTTTAACATACTTTCATATTTGTCCTATTATGGAAGAAAAATCAGCCCAAAAGGAAAAAAAAATCAATGAGAGAGAAAAAACAAACAAAAGGTAAAAATACTGTTTCAATCCAATTCAACGTCTATAGTGCTCTGGATGCAGATGACATTTTTCATCCCAAGTCTATTGGAATTGCCTTGAATCACCACATTGTTGAGAAAAGTTAAGTCCACCAGAGAGCATGATGTAATTTTTTTTGTCACTTTATATAATGTCTCTCGATTCTGCTCACTTAACATGAGTTCATGTAAGCCTTTCCAGGCTTTTCTGAAATCAACCCGCTTATCATTTCTTATAGAACAATAACATTCAATTACATTTATATATCATAACTTATTCAGCCATTCCCCAGTGACAGACATCCACTCAATTTCCAGTTCCTTGCCACCACAAACATTGTTGCACATGTGTGTCTGTCTCCATCTTTTATGATCTCTTTGGGTTACAGACCCAGTAGCACTACTGCTGGATCAAAGGGTGTGCACAGTTTAATATCCCTTTGGACATGGCTCCAAATTGCTCTCTGGAATGATGGAATCAGTTCATAACCCCACCAATAGTATGTTCCTTTTTTTGTTCTGCATGGTCTCCACCATTCATCATCTTTTCTTCTCTTCTTAGTTAATCTGATAAATGTGAGGTGGTGTCCTAGAGTTGTTTTAATTTGTATTTCTTCAAATCAAAAGTGATTTAGAGACTTTTCTCCCCCCACATGATTATAGATTGCTTTAATTTTTCCATCTGAAAATTGTCAATTCAATGGAAGTGAGTAGCAAAGTGGATTAAAAAACCGAATTTTATGATATCCCTTCCACCTCTTAATTTCTTTTCCCTTCAACAATGAAATGTTTCAAACCATTTTCAATTGTTCACTGAAGAAAGACATATATACCCAGAGAGAGGGATATGAAATGTGGACCACAACATAACATTCTCATACTCTTGATTGATGTTTGCTTACATTGTGTTTCCTTTATCTGATATGTCTTTTGTGTAGATAAGATTTTTCTTGCACAACAATGGTAAGTTTGGAAATATGTATACATATATTCAATTTGTCAAGTATTTTAACATAATTAACATGTAGTGGATATCCTGCCATCTAGGGGAGGGGTAGGGAGTTGGGGGAAAAACATTTGTAACAGAAAGCTATGTAAGGGTTAGTGTTGAGGAATTACCCACACATATGTTATACAAATAAAATAAAATTAAAAAAACAAATTTTACAATATGTTGTTTACAAGAAACACATTTGACATGGAGAAACACATACAGAATAAAGATAAAAGGCTGGACCAGAATTGATTATGCTTCAGCTGAAGTAAAAAAACAAAACAAAACAAAACAAAAAAAAAAAAAACAGGGATAGCAATTCTGATCTCTGATGAAGCAAAAGCAAAAATAGATCTTATTAAAAGAGGGTAAGGAAGGAGGAAAGTACATCTTGATAAAGGGTACCATATATAATGAAGTAGTAATGATACTAAATGTACATGCACCAAGTGGTAGAGAAGGCAAATTCCTAGAAAAAAAAATTAAGTTATAGTTATAGGAAGAAGTAGACAGCAAAACTATTCTAATGGGGAACCTCAACTTTCCCTTCTCCGAATCAGACAAATCTAACTATAGAATAAACAAGAAAGAAATTATGGAGGTCAATAGGATCCTAGAAAATCTAGATATGAAAAACCTCTGGAGAAAATTGAATAGAAACAGAAAGGAATACACCTTCTTCTCAGCAGTAAATGGCACCTACAGAAATATGGACCATATATTAGGGAATACAAACCTCACAATAAAATGCAGAAAGGTAAAAATAATAAATGCTTCCTTTTCAGACTACAAGGCAATAAAATCATATTCAATAAAAAAGGTTGGGGAAAGACAGACTAAAAACCAATTGGAAAGTAAATAATCTAATTCTAAAGAATGAGTGAGTCAAACAACAAATCACAGAAACAATCCATAATTTCATTCAAGAGAATGACAATAATGAGATTTTTTTAGGGAGTTTATGGATAGCTTGTTCCATTTCTTTTTTGTAAAATGGGACTAATTATTTTATTTTTTTTCTTATTTTAATATGAGCAATGTATATATTTTTCTAAATATCTATCCATTTCAATTAGATTGTTAGATTTATTGCCATGCAGTCAAGGAAAATAGCTTCTAATTTTTGTTTTAATTTCTTTTTATTGGAGATGAATGAGTAATTTGTTTTTCTTCTTTCCTTTTTCTAATCAAATTAATGAAAAGTTTATATATTTTGTTTAAAAAACAATTTTAGTTCAATAGTTTTTTTTTATTTTCAATCTTATTAATCTCTCCTTTGATTTTTCAGAATTTATAATTTGGTATTTTTCTATTTTGTTCATGTAAGCATCTAGAAATTTCATAAAATTTCCCATAAGAACTGCTTTGGGTACCTCCCATAAGTTTTGCTGTGTTGTCTCATTATTGTCATTCTCTTGGAAGAAATTATTGATTGGTTCTTTGAATTGCTGTTTGACCCACCTGTTCTTTAGGATTAGATTATTTAGTTTCAAGTTAATTTTTGGTCTATTTTTCCATGGCTCTTCATTACACATAATTTATTGCATCATTAGGATGTAGTCACTGTTTACTATTTCTTGCATTTGATTGTGAGATTTTTATGCTCTAATATATGATCAATTTTGCATGTCAATTACAGCTGAGAAAAAGACATATTCAATTTTCTCCAGAAGTCTCACATATCTAACTTTTCTAAAATTCCTTTTGCCTCCTTATCTTCTTTATTTTATTTATCTAGTTCTGAGAGAGAGAGAGCTTGAGATCTCTCACTAGTAAAGTTTTGCTGTTTCTTCCTGCAACTCACTTAACTGCTCCTCTAAGAATATGGATTCTATACCACTTGGTTTATATATGTTTAATATTGTTTTATTACATATTAACATATGTAATATGTTAATACTTTGTTTTCTGTGTCACACTTTAGTAAGATGTAGTTTCCTTCGTCATCTCGAGTTCTATTTTTGCTTATCTTGATTTGAGATCAATATCACTACCCATGCTTTTTTAAACTTCAACTGAAGCACAGTATATTCTGATCCAGCCTTTTACTTTTATTCCATATATATCTCTTTGCTTCAAATGTGTTTCTTGTAAACAACATATAATAGGATTCTGGCTTTTAATCTGCTTCTGTTTTCCATAAGAGTTCATTCTAATCACATTCATAGTAACTATAGCAGACTGTATTTCCCTACATCCTATTTTCCCCATTTATATTTTTCTCTTCTTTCACCCTTTCTCTCTTCACCAGTGTTTTGCTTCCCTCAATCTATTTTCCCTTCTATTTATCCTTATCCATCTGCCTTCCCTTCTTTCAGTTTTTCTTCCTTTTTCTTTACCCTTCCCCTTCCTAATTTCCTATAGGACAAGATAAATTTCTATACTCAAGGAGGAGTATATGTTTTCCCTCTTTGAACTAACTCCATTAAGATTAATATTCAAACAATGCTCACCTCCTCCCTCCTTTCCTGCTATTGTAATAGATCTTTTGTGCCTCTTCATGTGATTTGACTTCCCCTTTCCTCTTTTCCCAGTACAATCCTTTTTCTACAACTTCTTTTTATATCATCAAGTCTAAATCAACTCTGTCTATGGATACTCCTCCCACTGCCATAATAAAGATATAGTTCTCAAGAGTTATGTGTCATCTTCCTGTGTAAGTATGTAAACAGTTTAACCTTTAAAACATATTTTTTTTCTTTCCTGTATACCTTTTTATGCTTCTCTTGAATCTGTTATTTGAAGATCAAATTTTCTGTTCAGCTCTGATCTTCTCATCAGAAATAATTGAAAATTTCCTGTTTCATTGAATGGCCATCTTCTCCCCTGTAAGATTATGCTAAATGTTTCTGAGTAGTTGTAATTTAAGCTCTTTTGCCTTCCAGAATATCATATTCCAGGTCCTCCAGTCCTTTAATGGGGAAGTTCCTAAATCCTGTATAATCCTGATTGTAAATTTGAATCATTTCTTTCTGGTTGTTTGCGGTATTTTTTGGTAGACTTGATAATTCTGGAATTTAGCTACAATATTGCTTGGAGTTTTCATTTTGCAGTTTCTTTCAGTTGGTGATGGATGGATTCTTTCAATGACTACTTTATTCTCTGGTTTGATATGTCATGGCAATGTTCCTTGATGACTTTTTGAAAGTTGTTGTCCAGACTTTTTTTGATTCTGGTTTTCATCCTACAATCCGTTATTTTTCCAGTGATGCTGTATAAATAGGCATAAGACCACAAATGGTCAGTAATTTCAATGGGATAGGGCACTGCCTCAAAATAACTAAGTGCAATTCACCCAAAGGGTAGGGAAGTCATACACTGTGGCTATGACTCTACTGTAGTATATCACCAATGAAAACATATCAGTAATACCAGTGAATGGAATGTAGAGAGAGCCAAATATTATACCATCTTTTTTTATTCTCTTCTCCTTGCATGTTAGAGGCAGATATTAATCCTTCTTAGACCATTCCTATGTGCTTTCTGTGGGCCAAGAGTAGATTGGGGTATATGTATATCTGTGGTCACTACTCTCTTCTCCCTTATCATTTTCTTTATTAGAAATTTAATCAGCTTTACTCTATGAAAGGGTATCTTACTTTTTGACCAAGGCAAAATATGATGTTAGTCTTTAGCCTTTGGTTCTTTCCCCATTTTATTGAGGTTATATCCATTGGTTGATTTGATTGTGTAAAAGAAGTGTCATAACAGATATCATTGAGGAAAGGGTAGGATCAGAAAAGGAATACAGGTACAGTAAGAGTGAAGCATAAATGAAATCAAGCTTGTTGGCTTCCTTGATGTGCACTTAATTTTAAGAACACAAGAGAAAAGTCAAATCCTTTGGAGAGAATCCCTCTAGGAGATGGCCAAGATTCATTCAGGATGAGAAGGCCTCAAAGGATTGAGAGCCATACCATGGATGAGGTCACAGATCCATCCAAATACCACAAAAAGAAGAGGATTTGTTCTTTTGCTACAAAGTTCACAGTTAGTTTCCTGCAAGTAGAAAACATGTTGAATATGTATTTCTATGCAGGGACTTATTCAAACAACACAAGATAACGGTCGTCGAATCTTAAGAAAAATTCCTAATTCTGTCTCTTCCTCGTATTATCAACCTTCTCTAAGCATTTAGGGATATCATACTCTAATAATTCTGCATGGAAACAAGAACTCATTTTTCCCAGTGGCTAAATGTGGCTCTTATTCTTCAGAGACAATGTTAATGGTGAAGGACTAGAGTCCTTTATCCTCTGTAAAAACTCCTTTTCTGATTGAAATGATGGCATCAAATTTTATTCAGATACTTGGATGAAACCAGGATCTCATGAGTGCAAATATTCCCCACATTGGACAGCGATGCATTGTGCGTTCTGGTATCATCATATCATATCATATGACCAACTCACTTCCCTTTCTTTTCATGCATGATATCACTGATGTACAGATCAACATTGGTATGGTGCTACATATTTTATACCCATGATGCATGCAAGACCCACAGATCTATAAACCTAGTCATAATTTATATTTTTAACATCATTCCCAACTCCTATCTGAACATTTTCATATTTAGATAGTGCATCAACTCAGACTCAAGATGCTCTTTTCCTTCTGCAAACCTTTTTGTTTCTCTTCAACTCTCATAGCCACCTTCCATCTTCTCTGGAGTAATCGACCTACTTGGGGTTTCTTGAATTCAGTATTTAGTTTCTCACCTGATGTCTTTCCATGAGTTGTCTCCTTTTCTTCACTTGTTTCCACTCCTCATCCAAGCTCTCTTTCTAAATCAGTTCATGCATCATCTCCTACAGAAACCTTGCCTAATTCTCCCAGTTGCTAACCCTCTTTTCCCATATCATCTTCTATTTGCTTATCTGTGAACTTATCCTATCTCTTCATAGAAATCAAGGGACCTTGGGGGAATGTCATGTTTTTGCCATTATCTCCAAGATGGTGGCTGACATATTGCATGTACTTATGGAAGGACTGTGAATTCAAATGAACAAATCATTGATCATTATTCTCTTTGCTCAGAGAATTGTAATGTTTGAAGACATCAGTCTACAATTACCATGAACAAATTTGATCCTGAAGAAATTATATGAGCTCATACTTCCCTCCTTTTTTTTTAAAGGTGGGAGGCTCTGAGTGTGGAAAAATGCCTTTTTATCAGCCATGGTTAATATGTTGGTCATTTTTTAATAAATGGTTTTTCCCCTTCTCTTTCTTTTTTATTTTTTGTTATAAGGAATTATTCTCTCTCAGTGGGAAAGAAGGTGGGAAATAAATTGGGACATGACGGTGCTATAGAAATAAAAAACATTAATAAAAATCAAAAGAGAGAAAAAGAAAATATTTGCCCATTCTGAATATAAGAGAATGTGTGCTAATATTATTATGCTTATTTATTTCAGGGCCCAGAATATAATAGGAACGTGATAGATTTTTGTCAAGTGAATAATTGACTAAATGAATGAGTGAATGTTGGAAAAAAATGAAATCTTCATTTTTTTTCAAGGAACCACCATAATCTGGGAACATTTGGGGGACAGCATGATGCAAGAGGGTTGACAGATGGACTGGACTCAAGAAGGCTGCTGGGCAATTCTGTCTCAGGTATTTACTCCCTGTGGGATCCTGCTAAGTCACTTAAATGCTCTGATCCTCAGTTTCCTTTTCTATACAATCAAAGTATTGGAGTCACTGACATGAAAGCTCCCTTTTGGCTGTAAAGCTATGTTTTTATAAACTACAGATAGCAGCTAGAAGGAGTGAAGAGACTGGGATACTACTCTGGGCTCTCCCATTCAACAGCGCTTTAAATTAATGCAAGGCTGGCTCTTCTTCCTCCTGGGGCTCAATTTCCTCACTTGTGAGAGAAGTTTAAGCCAGATAGACGTTCCTGGCAGCTTCCACACTTTGGCTTTCTCTGCCTAGATGCTACCATTGACCTCTTCCCTCTCTTCCACACTTTTGCGGTTCCAAAAAGGGGCTTCAGAATTCCCTTAAAAGCTGCCTATAGGCTGCTGTCAAGCTCCCCAAGTTATTATTCCCTCCTATCATCTTCCCCAGCCCCACAATGACCTTGCTCTCATTGTGCTCTGGTTGGAGATTATAGGAGCTTTGGCTCCCTATCAGGAGCCACCCCCTTTTGGCCTTTAAAGGCAAGGAACCATGGGCTGGCTCAGAGTGAGCATCGGTGCCCGCTGTCTATTGGGAGGGCGGGCGAGAAGAGAAGCCCCCGCTGCCCTGGGAACGCTCACAATGGCATGGCTTTTTTTGGCAAGCAGGAGAGCCTAATTACCTTTCGAAATTCCAAAAATGTCAAACTGATTACGGTGGGGGCTTTTTTTTATAATATCACACGCGCTGAGGTTATTTTGGGATAATGAGTAATTTTCATCTCGCTTAATAAAAGCTATTCACAGGATGGTTTGGGAGGGGGAGTGCATCTAAGGAGATTCTACTAAAATCACCCCCCCTGCCTTTCTTGGAACTTATTCAAGAGAAGGCATATCCTCCAGAGAAAGGAAGGGGACACATTCATAGCCTTCAGGAAGGGCTCAATTTTTATTTTGGGAAAAAGAGAATTTAACCAACTTCTAGAGATTATCTTTGGGCTAATGGAAGACAGGGATACATTGAGGGGTTTGGTTATATCTCTGGTTTATGAGCCTAGTGTAAAAAACAATAAATAAATGTTTTTTAGCCATTGTGGGCAACCTCAAGAAGTAGAACAAAACTAATGCCCAAAGGAGGCTAAGGAAACATTCATTCGGATGTCCTGGGAGAGTAGATTGAGTAATTATTGGACCTCGAGACAAGAAATTGTGAATTTTAGGATCCTGGGTCCAGAAATGGAATGAGAACCTCAGAGAGTGTTTCCTCTATTTCCCTCATTTTACAGAGGAGGATATTGAGGCCCATGAGATGGAATGGTTTGGGCAAAGTCAACGTGAGATAGGATTCTAACTCCCACATCAGTGCTCACTGCCTAGGATTGAAAAGCCTCTGCTGCTTCTTCCTCACACTCCCTAGTGTGTAAGACACACACACATATAATTACATATGAATACACATAGAGTTTTATAATCGTGTATGTGGGCACAAACTCACTGCTTCCTCTCTCAACTCTGTGCCATCTAGCATCCAGCTCCACCATGCTAATGAAGCTGCCCATATAGGATCACCAAGGACTTCCTTCTCATCAGATCACTGGATCTGATCCCTGTAAGTTTTCTGGATCACCCGAGCAAAGAAAATAACATGAAATGCCTTGTTCTAACTACCTTTTTTCTATCCAAATAGGTTACTCATCCTTTGAGGTTCAGCTTAATCACATTTCCACTGAGAATGCCTTCTCTGTGCCTCAGTTTGCCTTTCTGTAAAACAAGAGGTTGGACGCAAAGGCCTCTGAGGACACTTCTGGCTCTAGATCAAAGATCTTTTTTTTTCCCCAGTAAGTTTACCTGATTAACTCAGGTATTAGATATTAGAACTTGTTCTGCTCAAACTCTTCTTCTCTAAACCCTATCCTAGGCTCTGGAGGCACAAAGGCATGATGGAAAAACCCAGCACAGGGCCCGAAATCCAGTAGGTTCTTAATGTTTGGCTGTTTCTTTCTAGGTGGATTTTATTAGAGTTGCTTGTATATTATGTACAGGTGGTTTAAGAGTGGTAGCAGAAGGCTTGCCATGAAGTCAGGCCCAGTTTCAACTCCTGGGCCTGCCACTTACTGTGTGTTTCTGGGCACCTCCACCAGCTCTCTGTGCTCCAGGGAACTCCTTCAAAGTCAGTGAAGAAGACAAGCTGGTTCTCCAGAGAGAACCACATCACAGGAATAAGCAGGGCAGTGGGGTCGTCACCCAACCGCTCTCTCTTTGTTTTCTGGAGAATATATCTCATCTTCCCCACTAAAGAGAGAGCTTCCTGAAGTGGGGAGTAGGCTTGCAGTGCCTAGGATTGGGGCAAGTAAACAGCCAATTCCTAGATCCACATGGATGGCTCATAAACATAACAAGGTTACAGGAGGCAAGACTAGTATTGTTCATTTGCTTCTTTACTCTGGGGACAGCCTCCTTCCTAGAATATTTAAAGGCTTTTTATTGTGCCTTTTGTTATGCTGTTCTACCACAAATCATGACCTAGTTTAAAGGGGGGAAGAGAAAAAGCTCATTTTCTTCCTTAGTTCCACAGAGGTGCTTTCCCCTTATGTGGATCACTGTTTTACTGTCTGATAATCCACAGGTACTTTTTGCCTCCCTCATCCCTAATCAGCTGAGAATGCATCTGATGCCTTTGGTCCACCTGCCCACCTGATCCTCTTCCCTTAATGCAATGTATCTCAGACTGTTCCTTTGCCTACCTCCTTCAGGCAGCACAATTGGAAGTCTATGGACTGGGACAGCTAGGTGGCGGTGCAATGAATAGTGCACCAGCACTGAAGTCAGGAGGACCTGAGTTCAAATCTGACCTCAGATACTTAACACTTCCTAGCTGTGTGACCCTTGGTAAATCACTTAACCTCAAGAAAAAAAAGTCTATGGACCAAGTCTATAGAACTTTACTCAGATAAGAGGTTGGTGTAGAGAGGGTGAAAAGTGGGACCAAAGACTGACACTGGGGGTTCCCAATTTTATAGGGGAAAGCTGTTTCCTTTTTGACTAAGTGGAAGGACTTTTGTGAATAAATGGGACATTGGGGAGATGAAATGGATGGACAGGAAGAGTGGAGATGACAGTTTTCACTCTCTGAAGTCCATAATCACTTTAGAGCTCACCTTGCCCTATTCACAGTGGTCTCCTGATATGGCAGAAAAAGGCGTGACATTTTCCATAAAAACAATCTAGCTGAGTTTGAGTTCACCTTGGGCCCTTTCTGACTGCATCATAACACGCCAATGACATCATCTTTCTGAGCCCCACTGTCCTTACCTAGGAGATACCTGACTTTAACAACCACTAAATAAAATGGGCATTTGCATAAATAGTAGAAAAAGGGAAACCTGCTCATCTCTATTCTCTACAATTTCTTCTTCTTTTCACATATACAATTAACCTCAGCTTGGAGCTGTCTACACTGCCCTACTTGTCTGCTCTGTCCAGCTTTTGTAGTGATGAAGGTATAGCTTCCAAATAAAAGCCAGAGTAGCCAAAGAGAATCTATTGTTTATTTAGCAAAAAAATAAATATAAAAAAAAAAAAAAAAAAAAAGGACTTGAAGACCCTGTCCCGATGCAGTGGGACGTGAAAAAAGTAGCCATTTCTTTGGCCAATGTAAATCCCTCTCCTATCTCCTCCAAGAACAAACATTTATAGAAACAAAGCACAAATATAAACAGATCAAAGGTGCTGCATTCTTTCAGCTTTGAGCAACACTCTGGGGCAGCTTCCCATTTATGACTGGAATGAGACCTGGGGTGGATGAGTTGCACCTACACCCCATCCTCCATTCCTCCTGGAATTCTGGGAGATTCTGAAAAAAGTGTCTCTTGTTTGTGCAATGGAATCTTTTGCTATTTCTGGACATCGACTCATGGGCGGTCAATCCTTTCTGAGAAATAGCCACAAAACAATAACATAGTTAAAAGGACAGCCAGGGGCCGAATCCTTGATAAAGAATTGTGTTGGTGCCCATTTTCCAGTGGACTACTGTCTGAAGAGTGATCTTTTCCTGTGGGATGGGTTGGGTGGACTGAGGAAGAAGGTGATTTTCTTTCCCACTATTTTCTAGATTAGAACATCTGGGATGGAAATGATGAACTAACTTCACTATAAGAAGAATGATTTCTACTTGGAAGTGGGTGGAAAGCCAGTCTGAAGTGACCCAAGAAATGGGCTCGAAGGGACTGCCAAGTACAAGTATGGACTTATATATTGGGCACACACACAAAAAAGAAGTGCAAATCTGCCCTTGACCCCCAGGAGCTTACATTCTATTAGAATAACTTGAAAAGGTTCCCCAATGAGTTTGAGCAAATAAACAGCATTTTTTTCCCTCCCTTGTGCCTATTTGGATAAAGGGCACCTGGAAAATCTAGTCCAGGGATCAGTTCCAGGACAGATGTTTTAATTGTTGGAAACATTTCACCTCTAAGTAAAATCCTTGTTTTCTTTTGGTAGAAGAATTAATGTGTATGGTCTACCTCTCCAAGGTTCCTTCCTTAAGATTGATTGCAGCTCATATTTTAATGCCTGATATGAAAAATGCTACTCAGTTGAATGTATCTATGCAAAATAAAAAACAAAATCATTTACGAGGAAGTAAGAATCTCATTTCAAAGCTCCACTGGTACACCACCATCCCCAATACCCCTTTGATTAGATTATAAACTCTTTTATCTCTTTTTTATATTCTCAATACTTAGCAGTGCCTGGAACATAATAGGTGCTTAAAAATATTTCTTGATTTATGGATTGTTCTCTTCTCCCCTTATTCTGTGCTTTCATTTGCATATATGTATGTGTACACATATACCTATATGGATGGATGAATAATGCATATATGTACATACATATAATATATTATTCTAACAGCCCCTAATATATATGCCCAAATATCCAAATACACCGCCACATGCCCTCCACTATATAGATATAGATATAAATACACACGCATTTTTATTTCTATCTTTTTTTTGTTTTGTTTTGTTTTTGTTTTCACCTTTGTGGAAGTCTGGTGAAATTTATTGTCACTAATCACAGTGGTTAAAAATGTCTGTATAGCAGCCTTAGTAATAACCTAGCTCCTAAATCTGCATGATAATGTCCTAGAAAAGAAAGTGAGAATTCTATCTCTCCATGTAAATATGGTTTCCCCCAATAAAATACATGCATCCCTAGCATATGTTTCTATCTCCAGAGCTCCACCTTTGCAGCCAATAAAATGATTGGTGCATGATTAATAAATGAATATCAACTAATTGGCTGTATTCTACCTGGGACACCTGTGGTATACTTGGTTATAGCATTGATAAGCTGCCGAATGTCCAGAAGAAAGAAAGGAGGTTTCTTGAGTTCATACCGGGTAAGAATCAGTTGGAGGTAGTGTTTTTTTTTTTTTTTAATCTGGAGAAGAGGATTAGGGGTGATTTAAGTCACCTGTTTTTAAGTATTTGAAAGGCTCTCATCTGAATACGAGAGTATACTTCTGCTGTTTCCTTCTATTTCTAGTCATCAGGAACAGTGGGTGGAAGAGACCAATAGGCTGCCTTGGGAAGCAGAGGTCTCCACTTCAAACTTAAGGCTGGATGACCTCTTGTGGGGTAAACTGGCTGGTAGTGATTCTTTTAAAAAGTAGGGTTTAGACTAAATGCCATCGAATTCTATCCATCTCAGAAATTTGCTGTTTCTGTAATGATTGCTGAAATTGAAGCTTCCCATACATGTCCAGTCTTTATTCAAAGATATATATATATATATACATATATATATATATATATATTTTAATTTTGCAGAGGGTTTATTCATGGGAACTGTAATAGCATGTTACGAGTTGTGGGTGCGAACAAAATATGGCATTCTTTAGAAAGACATCTCTTAGATTGTTTTTGCTCAGGGATGACTAAAAATGACTGCACATTAAAGGTTGAAACTTTCCATGTGTCCTCTATGAAGCAAAACCAGGTCTCCTGGGGAATGAAGGATGGAGGTCCGGGCCATTGCAAAAACTTCTTTTCTTACCCCAGAACAGCTCCATTGTGTCACCTCATTTACTTATATTGCTCTCTCCATGACCATGTTGCTGTAGAAACACATCCACTAGGGACCAAGAGGCATTTTCTTGCTTGGAGGTTATAGAAACCCAGACTTATGCTTCATAAATTGTGTCTTAAAAAAGAAAACATAATAAATTCAGGGATTGAACAAGAAGAAAGTGTGAAACTCAGAAAGACCTTGAAATTATAAATTGTATCCCTTAATTCCATTGAAAGAAATTTCTACATTGGCAGATAGTTCAAAGCCTCACAGAAATGGAATGGAAAAAAATGATGGAGGAAGAGGAGAGATGGAATAAAAGAATTATCTTGAGTTTGAGTGTCACTGACTAATAACAATGGAATTAAGAGGAAGAAGGGAAAGGATAGGATGGACCATCTCTGAAATGACAGCACAACCTAGAATTTGAAGGCCATAGACAAGGGAATCTCACATCAATAATACCCCAAACTAGAATTCATTCAGCATGGGCATGGGAGAAGGCAGGTTGGGGGGTGTCCCCAGGAGAAATTTCAAAATGTTTTTACATTGATGGTATAAGGTAAGTTTTGAAAGTCGGTGGGGCACTTTCATTGGCTCTCACGTTTAGAGCTGTCTCAGGAAGTGATTTTCAAGTGTCTTCTGGCATATAAAAGGATATTCTTTAGAATATCTGCAGACAACAATGATAAGTGTGGAAATATGTATACACATATTCAATTTGTCAAGTATTTTAACATAATTAACATGTAGTGGATATCCTGCCATCTAGGGGAGGGGTAGGGAGTAGGGGGGGAAAATTTATAATAGAAAGCTATGTAAGGGTTAATGTTGAAGAATTATCCATACATATGTTTTGCAAATCAAATCAAATCAAATAATAAAAAAGAATATCTGCAAAATATTCTAATATAACTCAAGGAGCTATTATTTTTTTCCTCCAAGTCTTCACATTTGGCTTGTATTTACCATGCTCAATATCCTTTGGCTTTTTTCACTATCCTCACAATACCAATTTTGTGGTCTCTCTAAACTTGGACTTGATTCCAGTTAAAACATACATTTCTTGACCAATTTTTGTGTCAAGAATGTAAGTTATTCTACCCTTGACTTTGCCCCTTGGTTCCTCCCTCCTTCCTCTCTCCTGGAAGGCACCAAATATTGATTTCTGGCTTGTTCTGTAAATTGAAAATACAGAGGTAAAGAGTTAGCTTTTCTAGTGTTTATTTTTTATGTCAGTAATAACATAGTTCTTTGGTTCAGTTTGACATTTCTATTCACCTTGTATTACATACATCCTTGAAATGTCTTATTTATCTTGACTTCTCTCCTTATATACATAAAGTGAAAAGTGTTTCTATTCAAATTCAATACAATAAACATTGAAGTGCCCACTCTGTGCAAGACACTTGGTTAGACAAATTAGATACAGGTAAGAAAATGAAAGGACAAAAAAAGAATCCCTCCCCTTTGTCCATACTATGTTTTTGTTGGATGAGGAGAGTAGAAACGCAACATACAAACAGATGTGTGTGTATCTGTGTATGATTGTTTGAAAGAGAAAACACTAATCATTAAGAGAATGAAGAGAGATTTCTCATGATAGACAAGATGGAATCACCACTGGAATTGAAGCTTTGAGAAAGAAAGAAAAGCATGAGCTTGTCATCTTTGATACCAGGGAATCTGAAACTGGGCCAACTCATGAGCCCAGTTCTGAGCTTCAATGGATGTCAGCCAATCAAGAGTCTACAATAAGTTCTACATTCATAAAGTAAGCCCTTTTAAAGATACCTACTTTGATTGTTTTGTTGTCTGATATCATGACTGACATCTCTGTTTGGGTGGGATGGTGAGACGCTGCTTGGTCCTTTGCCAACCAATCCATCAATCAATATTTACAAAGCACCTACCATTACTACTTCCACTCTCCACTTAGATGAGGGATGTTTATATCTCATGAATACTCAATGCCGTCAAGCCATTGGTTTTCTCAGAATTGTGTTTTTAATAGCACAAGATAAAACAAAGAAAACATACTGAAATATAGTTTACACATGGCTCTCTTCAACAATGAGATGATTCAGACCAGTTCCAATGATCTTATGATGGAGAGATCTGTCTATACCCAGAGAGATTATTGTGAGAACTGAATGTGGATCACAACATAGCATTTTCACTCTTTTTGTTGATGTTTGCTTGTATTTTATTTTTCTCTTTTTTTTGTTTTGATTTGTTTTTTCTTGTGCAGCAAAGTAATTGTATAAATATGTATGCATATATTGGATTTAACATAGCATGATTTCATAGAAACCTGGGGAGACATGAACTGATGCTTAGTGAAATGAGCAGAACCAAGAGATCATTATACATGGCAACAACAATGTTTAACATAAAAAAGAAATATAATTCACAAATGTTAAAAATAATTCCCAGAGTGCTTGAAATGCAAAGGTCCAGGAAGTCCACGTTAAACATTGACAAACTTCTTGGACAGTCTTAGGCTGAATGAAGAACTATTTACTGGCTTTTTCTTTTCATCTTGTGTATATTGTTCTTCCTGGTACACTTTAAGGACTCTGTTAGAGCATCTGTGAGAAACTTAGGTTTCTCTAGGAACTTTCATGTTATCTTCTTCAGTTGAAGGCCTCCAACATATGCATCTATGTGCACAACATCTGCTATTGCTAGATTTTTTTTGGCAATCTGCCTTCGTCTTTTAGTCCTCATGGTTAAAGATTATGTTGGTGAGTTACAAGGCTGGCTAAGCTGAATTAAAATCAATTTTACAAGTAGTCAAAGTGGATAAAAATGAAGGAGGGGCAAATATTATAGTGATCATCTGTCAATAAATATTTCTCAAGCACCTCCTATGCTACATGATGAGAACACAAGGAACTTCAAAATAAGGTCCCTGCTCTCAAGGAGCTCAGTTCATGTTGAGGGAAATAACAGACAGACATGTGCAAATAAGCTGTAGTCAGGCTACACTGGAAATGGGCAGTCATCATTAAGGGATCAAGTATTCAGTTAGTTCTTATTGTGTGTCAGGTATTGGGTTAAGGACTAGGACTCTAAGATTGCCTTTGGGGATTAAATTTCTGCTTTGGATGTTTCCTTATTACAAACTGGTGGATAGACCAAGAGACTCTTTTAGCAATCCCTCTCCCCTACCATCTTAGATTATTCACCGTACATACCCATCCCAGCAATGGGCTGTTTCTAAGAGTCAATAGATTCCCCAGCTTTGGAAGTCTTCAAGCAGAAACTGGATGACTATCCTTCAGCTGTATTATTGTGAGAAATGTTAGACTAGAGGTCACTGAAGTTCCTCCCAGCCCTTAAATTCAGTAAATCTGTGAAGTCATTCAGATCATATCTGGGCTGTGGTCTTTCATTCTGAGCACAAGATTCAGGGACAATTTTAATAAAGTCCATTCAGATGAGGTGGGGATGGTGAGGAGAATGGTGAGGGTGGTTGGTTAAAGAAATTGAGGAGGCGGCGCCTGGACAAGGAAAGATGAGGGGGAGGGGTTTGAGCTATTGAAGTATTCTGTTGTGGAAGGATTTAACTTCAACAGACTAATCAGTAGCTAAAACCACCAGGAAAATTGGGAATCATAAGACTATAGTTTGAAAATTTAAACAAGACCATAGAGGTCATTTAATCCAAGCCCTTCAATGAACCCAAAACCCAGGGATTAAGTGACTTGCTCAGTGTCACACAGGTAGAGAATGGTGGAGTGCCATTAGAACTCAGCTCATAAAGTTGGGAAACCAGTCCTTTTCCCAATATTTCCCCTCTGTGAGTGGTATACAGTGATCCGTGCTCAAGTTATTGTGCATTGTCTCTTTTTTGCAATTTCTAGGAAAAGAAGGCAATTGTAGCTGAATAAGTTCTAGCCACAATGAAGGTGAATGTAGCTTTGAATTGCACGTTTGACCTATATCAGATTTCTTGCTTTCTTAGGAGGGTAGAGGGAGACAGGGAGAAAAATTTGGAAGACAAGGTTTTGCAAAGGTGAATGGTGAAAACTCTCTTTGTGTGTATTTGGAAATTAAAGTACTATTAAAAAGAATTTTAAAAAGTATAGCTTCATGCACTTAACACAATGTCTGGCACATAGTAGGTGCTTGATTCATTTTGATTGATAGATCTTTAGTAAATGTGATTCATTGGTTAGTATTATCAGGATAAGTTGGATCTTTTCTGAACTTTTGCTGTCTTCTATTGTGAATATTTTGATATTTATTTTCATCTGATTATTTTCTTCACATTTTAAAATATTATTATTTAAATATTTAATATTTAATTATTAAATTAAATTAAATAATATTTAAATATTATTATTAAATAAATCTTAAATAAATAAATAAATAAAATGAATAGAAATTCATTTAAAAACATGATTATGAGAAAGGAGTCACAGGTTTCACCAATCTGCCAAAGGGTCCACGGACTTCCAGAAGAGGGGTCTAGGACACAAGGAAAGGTTAAGAATTCCTGGTCTAGACAGAATAGGTTGAGATTTTTCTACAATGAGTTTTCTGATATTCTTCCAAGGTTTTTTGGGAGCCTGAACTGTTCTGACCTTCTTTTTATCACCCTTCATTCTGCTCCACCCCCTTGTAATGGTGTGATGTTCATGGATGATGCCCTGTGACCCCAATGCCCTTGAATTGCTGTCAGAGGATGGCGGCCCCTTTTGTCTCTATCTCTTCTTCCTAAGTGGTACTGATAGGTAAGAAGAGAGCTGAGTGCCTGTGTGAGAGCACAGAGGGCCCCTAGCCAGAGCGTCCCTCCCTCCAGCACCCTATATTCAGAACCATAAGTAGAAATTCTTCCCTCTGATGCTGTAATAATCGTAGTGGGGATGGGGGAGAAAGAGGGAGTCATGGGCAGAGATAACACTCTGACCTTGGGAAGAGTATCACTTGGAGAGAGGACAGCCATGGCCAGAAGATCTGTGCTGAATCCCTGTGGGAACTCATGGGTAGCAAGATAGTCCTAGGACAGAGATGTCATAGCAGGCTGATTCAACAGTGGAAAATATCTCCAATGCTCTTTGTATCTTACTAGGTTAGGAAAGCACCCATAATCAACCCAACAAAATCATCATCTCTATGGGAGAAGCAGGCAGCAATATGCCCTCTTGGTACCCACGAAATTCAGGGCTTCTTCTAGGGAGGAGAGTGCTGGAAATGTTAAAAAGTATGGTTCAAAAACTGTCTCTTTCCCACCTATAAGTCAGAAGTCATTGGCTCTGCTTTCTCAAGGCAAACTAAGGGATCTATTTTGGTAAATCTATACTACTGCTCTTAATTTGCAAATAAGGTATCACACAAAAAGTGTCTGCAGCAGTTGCTGTTGTTGTTGTTCACCCTTCATATCCAAAGACCCATGACATCATGAGAGTGATATCTTGACTTGCACATGAATTGGATTTAATCAAGGCAGAGATGCACAAAGACCTCAGGATCACCCTCTCTTTCAGCCGTTGAAGTCCAGTAGTAGAACCAAAATCAGTGGTGATAGCCCCGGATGCAGTGCAAAACCTTGATTTTTCTAAACACAAATATATATGTGGTCATCTGAAAGGGAAGGCACTAAGACTGAGGACTGGTGAAGGCTTCTGCCAGAAGTTGGGACTTGAAGAAGGTCAGGGAATGGATCCAACCATTCTGGAGAGAAATCTGGAACTCTGCTCAAAAAGTGATCAAACTGTGCATCCCCTTTGACCCAGCAGTGTTTCTACTGGGCCTATATCCCAAAGAGATCTTAGAGGAGGGGAAGGGACCCACATGTGCAAGAATGTTTGTGGCAGCCCTTTTTGTAGTGGCTAGAAACTGGAAACTTAATGGAGACCCATCAATTGAGGAATGGCTGAATAAATTATGGTATATGAATGTTATGGAATATTATTGTTGTATAAGAAACGACCAGCAGGATGATTTCAGAGAGGCCTGGAGAGACTTGCATGAACTGATGCTGAGGGAAATGAGCAGAACCAGGAGATCATTATTCACGGCAACAACAATACTATATGATGATCAATTCTGATGGACATGGCTCTCTTCAACAATGAGAAGATGGAGGCCAGTTTCAATGATCTTGCGATGAAGAGAGAATCTGCATCCAGAGAGAGGACTGTGGGAATTGAGTGTGGACCACAACATAGCATTTTCACTCTTTTTGTTGTTCATTTGCATTTTGTTTTCTTATTCATTTACTTTCCTTTTTGATCCGATTTTTCTTATGCAATCAGATAATTGTATAAATGTTTACATATATTTGATTTAACATATATTTTAACATGAATAACATACATTGGATTCCTTACTATCTACGGGAGGGGATGGAGAAAAGGAGGGGGAAATGTAAAACACAAGGCTATACAAGGGTCAGTGTTGAAAAATTATCTGTGCATATGTTTTGAAAATAAAAAGCTTTCAAAAAAAAAAGAAAGTCAGGGAAAGTAGGAAATGGAGATAAAGAGGGAGGGCGTCTGAAGCAAGGGATGCCTGGAAAATGCTGAGACTTGGGTAATCAAGGCAACTCTCAGCTCCAGGGCTCAGCTCATCCACCCCCTCATTTCCTGAGTTGGAAGATGGGACCCAGGAATAGTGGAATACTTGCCTAAGGTCATCAAACATCACCAACAGTTCAAATTGACAGAGCATTTTGGCTTAGCCATGCCCTCTATATGCATTATTTCATTTGATCCTCCCCACAACAATCCTATGATATCATTGCATTTTTGTTTATGAGGAAATCAAGGCAGAAAGAGGATGAATCAATCTCCTAAAGTCTTGCATCTGTGCCTGAGGCAGGATCCAATCTAAGGCTTTGTGTCTCTTTCCTATACTGGAACTGGGTCTAATAATGCTTTGTGACAATAGAACAAGGTCCCTTGCAAGTCAAATAAATGGGCATTTATTAAGTGTTTCCTGTGTGCCAGGCACTGTGCCAAGCACTAGAGACAGAAGAAAGCCACAATGCTTTCCTGGTTTTCAAGGAGCTCACAGTCCAATAGAGGAGACAATATCTAAGCAATAACCTATCCAGGAGACATAGGGAGACTAGCTGGAGGCAAGGCACCAGGACGCATCTTCTTGCTAAAGATGAAGGGGTCCTTGGGACCTCTTGTGGAGGAAAGATGCTGAGATGCTGCTTGTGAGAGCTGTCCTGCTCCCAGCCAATCAGCCCAAAAGCTGTTCAGAGGGACATTATCCCAATATTCATCCCCCCAGCTCAAACACCTGCTAGTGTAGATGGGCATGTCTTGTGCTTCCCAGCTTTCAATGACCATGTTGATAAGCTTTGTAGAGTAGAATCTTCCCCATGGCCACCTTTGCTTGCTCCCCAAATGACCTCTTGGGTCACATTTCCTTCGGGATAGCACTGGAGATGCCAGTGCTTTTTTAGGTTTCTCTGGGACTAGTGGCTTCCTATCTGATCAGGCAAGAAATGAGGGTATGTGAGGTCATTACACATTGGGCTACCCAAACTTCTAGCTAGGAAGAGTGCCAGCTGTGCCATTCAGTGGGCACCTTTTTGGACTGATTCACTGTTGTTGGAGTTCAGCTTCCTGGCTGCCTTTGTTTGTATCGTGATACTCCCATGCTCATCCACCCTTGGTGCGCCAATGGGCTTAGACTAGGTCTTTGGCAAAAAGCAGCCACATCTGCCATCCCAGCTTCCCAAAGGCTCTAGCTCTGAACCAGACTCCTGCTGGTGAACTCCATTGATTTTATTTGCATTTGCATTGGCTGGCTGCTTTGTTCTGTGGGCCTGGAGTGAAGGCTTCTCTCAAGGCCCTTCTCCTTCTGATCTCTGCTCAATTCCTAGAGCTCAATCCACTTTTTTGTAATACTGAGAATATTAAGACTGGCAGCGTGGATCCATTTAACACAACAAAACACATGGTTGAAATGAATCAAGTGATTTCTTGTGCACCTTTAAAGCCTTCATTACATATTTATAAGGTTAAGGATTTAAACTGGGAGGAAACTTAGAGGTCATTGAGTCATTTTACAGATTAGAAAACTGAGGCCCGAGGCAGCCACGTGGTGCAGTGGCCCTGAAGTAGGAGGACCTGAGTTCCAATCTGACCTCAGACACTTAAAACTTCCTGGCTGTGTGACTCTGGGCAAGTCACTTAACCCCAATTACCTCAGCAAAAAAAAAAAAAAAAGAAAAAAAGAAAAGAAAATTGTGGTCCAGAAAGAGCTGAAGTGAGTTGCCCAGGATCACACAGCTAGGAAGTATCTGAGAAGAAATACAAACTCAAGAAATACAAACTCTAGGCCAGTTACCTCTGTCACCAAATTTATCATATGCAACTTATGTGACCATTAATGGTAGATTAGCTAATTCTTGAATGTCCTATTTGTGGATTGGAATATTCAAAACATTGGTATAGATGGGTGTGATTCTCCATAAATCTCTTATTATGGCATGGGAGTGGCCCTGCCTTACCCAGACTATGACAGTCATCAAGCATACCTGGAAAGAGCCTGGGCACAGGCTTGTGTGTGCTGTCTCTGGCCCACACTGGACAGATAGAGCTCACTAGTAACCAGGTGCTGAAAATCTAAAATTGGCTCAGTCCTTCGAGGTCCTCTTCTCATGTGACTGGGATGATGATGGTGGGACAGGACAGGGAGGTGGGACACCAGACAATTCCTGCTCCTAATAGACCATCTAATCCTCCCTCTTAGAATTCCTCATTTTCTTCACACTTCCCAGAAGCACTTATTAACACCAAGAGGACCAGGTGCATCATTCATCCTCCTTAAATTATAACTTTATCTGAAGTAAAAAAAATCATTTTGCTCTTTATTTTATTGGCCATAGGATTAAAAAGATGCCCTGTGTTGACCCAGCTTGGTCCTTTGAGGTATTCTCAATTCGAGTCCTTCTAATGTTTTAAGTACCTAGTCTATATTGGTGTGAGGCTGTAGAAGTAAATGGATATCATTCAAAATGCTCTTTCTGCACAAGGAGCTCCTGTGATTACTGGAGGAACATAAGTTCATAGAGAAGTAAAAGCAAAAAAAAGTGATTATTTTTGGGAGGTGGTGGGAGAATGTAATATCAATTAGAGGGATGAGGAAAAGGATGAGCTGAGCCTTAAAGGAGGCTGGGGATTTCAAGAACAAGAGGGGAGGAAGAATAGATATTATTTTGAAGCTGGGAGGGACATGGTTTATTTATCATTTCTCTAGCAACCAATCCAGGTTCTGGCCCATAGTAGGCATCTAATCAGTGTTCATTGATTGATTTCTGGATGGGAAGGGGGAATGTCCCTTTCAAAAGCCCAAAGGTGGGAGACAGAATGTCTGGTCTGGGGAACACAAGTAGGCTAATTTGGCTGAAGGCAGAGTACATGAGGGGGAGTCATTGGAAATGTAGGGGATGATAAGCCAGAGCCAGATTGTGAGTGACAAATAAACGTGACCTGAACGGTTGGTGCTGGAGCACTTGGAGAGCATGTGCTATCCCTGTCCAATCAGAATCCTGGAGGAAGTCATCCCCCTCACTATGGATGCTTTCACGGTGAAGGAAACCAAGGGACACAAAGGTAAGAAAGCCCAGGGAGTGTCAGAGAGGCAGATAGGAGAGTTGACAGAGTTGGTTTCATTGGGTGACGCAAAGTTGCGTCTCCCCACAGTTCTCATGACTCCTGTTGCCAAAGGGACCTCCAGGAAGATGTTTGAACTTGATGAAAATGATGACATAAAGATGTTCTAGGAGAAATTCTAGAGGGATTCTGCAAATGGCCCCAGGATTTTCTTGATGCTCACAGATTCTTAGCTGAAGGGACTCCAGAGCTCCTTAAGACTTAGCACATCTACTGAGGCATCCTATTCCTCAGAATCCTGGGAAAGAGTCAGTTCAACTTTACCTAAAGTTTGTATCTTTGATCAACAAAATTAACAAGCATTTATTAAGCTTCTGATTCTAAGGTAGCAGTGGAAAGAATAAAGCCATCCTTACTCAGCATGGGATTTCTTTCTAGTGGAGGAGACAGCAAGAACATAGATAAAAGTGTGCAGAATTAATAGGAAGCTGATAAATACAAGTACATATAAGCATGTATAATGATATATATGATTTATAGTAAGGAGGA
>JAJPUD010003010.1:89754-109551 GCA_023553655.1 Myrmecobius fasciatus
GAGAGAGAGAGAGAGAGAGAGAGAGAGAGAGAGAGAGAGAGAGAGAGCATTCTCAGTAGAACAGTGAGCCAGTTAGTGGGACTGACTACAGAATTCAAGGGCAGGAATAAAAACATAAGGACAGTGAAAAAGTGAGAGGGAGATAGGTGGGGAAGGCCTTTAAAGAGCAGAGAGAGAACTTTAGATTTAGTCCTGGGATTCATAGGGAGCCACTGAGGGTTATTGAGAGGTTGAGGTGATGTGCTTTTGGGAGAATCCCATTGGCAGTTCTGTCAAGGAGGAGAGGAGCAGCATCTGGAGTGGGAAGGGAGCAGAGGTCCAGAGTGAATTATTCCTATTCTTTCCTTCAGTCAAGTTTAGATCTTTGAAGTCAGAATTTTTTTTGACAAATAGAACCATTCAAGTGGCCCCCAAAGTCTCTGCTCCCTCCCCCTCTCTCCTATAACAACAATTTATGTTTCTAAAGCTCTTGTCCTGTGAGGTCGGGACTGTATACAGTGATGGTTCCATTTTGGTGATAAAGGGATTGGGTCCCAAAATTAACTGTGCAGAGAGGCGAGAGATGCACCCCGTATCTCATAGCTGCTCAGTGGAAGAACTAGGCTCCTATGGCGAGAGTTTTAACCCCTCAGCCCAGGCTCTTTCCATTCTGTCAAGTTTCTTCTCTCTTCCTAAGTCATTATTTATGGCTGGTGGGGGTCCTGTTAATGATGATTTGTCCTGTGGGAGTGGACGCCATTTGGCTCGTGCTTTAGGGATGGACTCCTGTGCTTTCATGGGTTTAGGAACTCCCAGAGGATGAAGCTTCCCTTGCCAATGTAGACTGGAACCTTATCAACAACCAAGGTAAATAGTCATGATTTCCTGGAGTACTGAGGGGCTGAAAGATAACAGAGCTTAATTGTATCAGAAGCAAAGATTCAACCTGGACTCAGGCCTTCCTGGCTCAGAGGCCGGATTTCTGTTCCTAAGTTCTCACTGCAAGGCCCTGATGAGCACAGGAATCACCTGAAAGGAGACACATGAAGTAGCTTGTATGCACATGCACAATATCTGGAGATAATCTCAGTGGCAAGGGCAGAGCTCCCAGACCAGCTCCTCAAGGACAGGAGCCTTGTACTTTTGTCTCTGGAACCCTGGTGCCTGGCATACAGTAGGTACTAAATTAATGCTCTCTGCAGGATTGATTGAATTGTCTGTGAATATTCTGGAATCATCAGAAAATCAAACTCGAAATCCTGAAAAACCATTAGCAATGATGTCCATCTGCTGCCTGGAATATGAGTTTCCATTTTCTGCTTGGTTTTTCCCATGTATTCCGATGTATGGCATCATTGTATATGACTTGAGAGACAATCACTGGTCACAAGGCTTTCTTTGCTCCTCCCCCTGAAATTCAAAGGGATGGTTCTATGAATATATAGACATGGACACATAATGCACATATGTGTATGTCAATGTTAAATATATATATACACATATACACAGAGAGTACATATATATGCATATACACAATATCAGGCTATCATCAATCAACAACTTTCTACACAAGAAGGAGCCCACTTTCACTACTAAGACTTCTGATCTGGCCAATTCATAGGACAGGGTATTCAGTTATTCCTCAACTAATTGCACCAATTTTTTTTTTGCTATGAATGTATTGGTATCTAGGAGGCATTTATTTCTATCTGTTTTCTCCCTTTCTTCCTCCTTCCCTCCTTTCCTCCCTCTCTTCTTTCCTCCCTCTTTTATTTCCTTCCTTCTTCCTTCTTTCCTCCCTCCCTTCTTTCCTTCCTCCCTTCCTTCCTTTTTCCTTCCTTTCCTTCCTTCCATCTTTCTTTCCTCCCTCTCTCTTTACCTCCCTTCCTCCCTCCCTCCCTCCCTTCCTTCCTTCTTTCCTTCCTTCCTTCCTTCCTTTCTTCTTCCTTCCTCCCTCCCTTCCTTCTTCCGTTCCTCCCTTCTTTCCTTCCTCCCTTCCTTCCTTTTTTCTTCCTTTCCTTCCTTCCATCTTTTTACTCTCCCTCTCTCTTTACCTCCCTTCTTCCCTCCCTCCCTCCCTTCCTTCCTTCCTTCTTTGCTTCCTTCCTTCCTTCCTCCTTCCTTCCTCCCTTCCTCCCTTCTTTCCTTCCTTTTGTCCTTCCTCCCTTCCTTCTTTCCTTCCTTTTTCCTTCCCTTCTTCCCTTCCTATTTTCTTCCCTTCTTTCCTCCCATCTTTCTTCCCTCCCTCTCTCCTTGCCTCCCTCCCTTCCTTCCTTCCTGTATTTGACTTCCTTAGGGCATGCCCTCGGTAATGGGATTACTGAATCAAAGAGTGTTTGTAGAGCAGTGTTTTTTCTCACAGAACCTCTACCCTTCCACAGAATTGTTGGCTACCCCACAAAAGTGCCAGCAGGGCATTAATGTGTCTACCTCCCTGTAATTCCTCTAGTACGGAAAGTTTCTCTCTGCCCCTTTAGGTAAATATCTCATGGTTGTTTTAATTTGCCATTTTCCAATAATTATATTGGATCTTTTAAAATTAGTGTTAATAGCTTGAAATTCTGCCTTTGAAAAGATTTGATATTTTAAATCAATAATCCATCAGAAAAGGGCTCCTTATTTTACTGATATGAGTTTTCTATAAATTTTGTTTGCCAGAATTTGATCTCAGGATGATATGAAAACTATCTTTTACCCCCCCCCAAAAAAAGTATTTTTAATTATTCTAGGAGAAGCATTTTTTTCTTCTGCAAAGTCATTTAATTTGATGTACACAGATTTTCCATTTATGGTGAATCACTGGTTTCCCTGTTTGGTTAAGAATCCCTGACCCCTCCTTCCCCATTGTACAAGGTACCAACTTTTCTCCTCTTTACAGCAATTTGCTCTTCTTTTTTTAAACCAATGACAACAAACATTTTTAAAGGACTGTCTGTGTAGACAGCTATGTGCCAGGCACTGGGGGCTTGAGAAAAACCCTGGAGATCTATACTATATGCTATTTCTCCCATAATGGGACCTTCTTCTCAGTAGAACTAAGAGGGCATCTGCGACTTGATTAACTTGATATCTTCTCTCATTTTCATAGCCACCACTTGGAGCCTAGGTGGGAAATACAGGATTCATTAACTGTTTCTATTGAAAGCATTTGCTCAGTTTGAACTAGTCTCTTCCTCTGGCATTGGGTGCCTCATTCATACGGAACAATTGTTCTCAAACACATTTGGCCTGAACCCTACTTTGGCAAAGCAAATGATCCCAGCTCTCCCACCTCGCCTGCTCCCACTTATTACTGTGAAGGGGATAGGAAGAAAAAGCCTCACCAGATGGGAAGAATAGTCTTGCTTTCAATGAGAGACAATGTCTGTTGATTTTTCATTGAAAAGCACATGGGTATTATTAACTCCTGCCCCCCTCCCAAAAGTAAAGATCTTAGGACTATAGGTTTAGAGCTTCAATGGAATATTGAGATTCATAGCCCAAACTCTTCATTTTACAGATCAAGAAACAGACTCAGAGATGTTTACCTCTCCATGGTCCTTTGGGTGACGTTGAAACTTGATTTTTCAGCAACTCTAATATTCCATTTACTCAACCATTCAATGGTATAACCACCAAAATATTGATGTTTAAAAGATGGCTCTCCATCCCAAGAAGAGGCTGGGCTCATTAAATGCACAATGTTGTTCTGCAAGCATAATCCAGCCCATTTTGGTCTTTCTCCTCAGTTCTAGGTAAAGTTTGATTTTTCTCTTCAATAACTCTCTAAGATAAAGGTACTAAAGGTTCAGTTCTCTGGGGGTTATCTATTCATATGCATTTAACAGCTTTAAAAATAGATCATCCACTTGTTTTGTCCTGTGTGGATGGTTACATACATACCCTTTTTTCCCATGCCAATGAAATTCATTAAGAGACTCTTCAAAGTTCAAAAAACTGATTTACTTAGTACAATGTCATTTGAAAACAAGCAAATCAAGAGAACTTAACCATATTAATGGAATTGGAATCATTTCTGCATATGATCCTAATAGTGGCAACCACCACTGGGTAGCATGATGATATATGAGATGAAATAATATAAGATGGTATGGTATGATATGTAATAATTGATATTCATAGAAAGACACTCAATATAGAGAAATCTGTCCCAATATATCTCTCTATTTAGACATAGATAGCTAGGTATGTAGGTGGATAGATGATAGGTAAATAGATATATATTCATTAGCACGCTCTCCAAGTATATATAGTCCAGGGGAACTAAGCTGGGATCAAGCTTACAGAGCATTTCTGGTTGACAAAAGTTCTTTTCTCCCCTATAAGGGGATGGAGTTGGGAAAGGGGAGCATGCTTCAGAAATGCATTGCAAGATAGTGAATCCATGTCTAGTGTGGTTTGGGCCCCAAGAAATGTCCCTAGGATACTGATGGAAAATATATCATCCTCCAGATCCTTAGAAACTCACATTGTTCTCCTGTAGCCAAATGAAGTAGGGGGATATGTTGGGGAAGAAGACTCAGCCAAGAAATAAACCAGCCTTTTTCTCCTCTCCAGTTCAAAAAAGCATTTCCTTTTCAGAGATATGCTCTAATTTCTTCAAGAAATCCTCTTCTAACTGCCTGAAGACCCATCAGAACATTATTCTTATAAGAAGTCTATTTATTCTAAAGCCTATGATTGACAGAGCCACTTTAAGCCATAGTGGATAGAGCACTGTACCTGGAGTCAGGAAGATTCATCTCCAAATCTGACCTCAGACATTTACTAACTGTTAACACTATTTGTCTCAGTTCTCCATCTGTAAAATGAAATGGAGAAGAAAATGGCAAACAACTCCATTATCTTTGCTAAGAATACTCCAAGATGGTTCATGAAGAGTTGGACACAACTGAAAAAAAAAGACTGAACAGCAACATAATTGATTGATTGAGACCTATTCTCCACTAAGTTATCAAGACTCGATTTGTCCCCATCTTCCCCATCCTAGCAGTGGTCAATTCAGTACCCTCAGATACACATTTTTATTACAGAGAGTGGGGAAAAGGGCAGAGAGGGAAGGAGAGTGGGCAGGAGAGACAGAGAAACAGAGACAGAGAGAGAGAAAAACGTTCTCTGTTGCCTAGAGTTTGTTAATTGACTGAACTGTTTATTTACTCTGTGTTTCTTTTGTATATACTTATTTGCATGCATTCTCTCCTAGTTCACAATATCACAGTCCCTTCACATTTGGGGTTTCTCTCACCCCACAGATCGAAGCAGTAACTAAATCTTGCCACATCTATATACACAATTTCTTACAACCCATTCTCTTATCTCTATTCCTATGGCCACCATCCTGTGACCTTTGTAAAAGCCTTTTAAGTGATCTGCCAGTATTAATCCTATTCTTCTTCTACTCCATCCTTCAATGATTGTTCAAAGTGATTTTCCTAAAGTGCCAGTCTGACTGATATGTCTCTCGCTGCTCAAAGTCTTATTGGCCATACAGTTCTTGATTGCTGGAGTATGTGTGTATGGGGGAAGATACTTTAAGTATGATGTAATGTCCAAGATGAAGGAACTAAAAATATCAACCAGCCTAGTACTCTAATTGGACAAATTAGTTGTCTCCTCTCTCCCCAGCCCACTTCACTTGAGCATTGCTTTCGATATTAAGAAATTGTTGCCTTATTTTAAGCTTCAGCATGACTTTTTGCAGTTTTTACCCAAAGCCTTCCAGTTCTATGCCCTGAAGGAAAACAGTCTAAAACCTATTTTAAAGAATATTCAATCAAATACTTAAATAAAATTATCATGTTCCTTTGAATCTTCCAAGCATCCTTAGAGTTACTGTGTATTTATCTTTTTATCATCTACGTATCTATCTGTCTTCACACATCCATCCATCCATTGACCCATCCATCGACCCATTCTTCTATCCATCTATGTATCTATGTAGCTATCTATGTATCCATCTATCTATGTATCCATCTATGCAGCTCTCTTTGTATTTATGTATCTACTTATCTATGTACCTATCTATGTATCTATATATCTATCATGATCTCCATGCTCTCCCTGCTCCTGTGACCTGCTTTCAGGTGATCTCCTCCTTCATCATGCTAGAAGTAGTTGACCTTAGAAGATCCTAAAACATTGACTAAATTCAACATGATTGAATGAGCATTTTCATTTATTCTGTCATTTGGCAATTAGTCCAAAATTGATGATTAGAAAAGACATTCAGTTGTCCAAGAAGGTGGCTTTATGTGAAATTTTATATCAAATATACATTCTTCTTGGTACACAGAGAACTTATGAAATATAATTGTTTTTGGAAAGATATTGAATAGACATTGGATTTTTTTTTGATTCTGACTTTTTTAGATGTTTACCAGTTTAGTGAATGACCTATGTCTTTGTTATCTCTCACTGAAATAGAGATAAAAGTATTTTTCTTTGCTAACTTTTCCTTTTTTGTTTCATTTAGTTCACTTACACAGTCTTTTGGCACATGCTACCTTGTCTTATTTCTAACTTTCAATTTTATGTATTTTGGTTTTATTTCCTATTAAAATCATGAACTCTTGGAATTATCCTCCCCAAGTCAACACTGCTACTACAGTTCTCCAAATAGAGAACACTAAGAATATTAGAAAGTGTTCTGACTCTGAATAACTACAATAAATAATCCTGAACTGAGAAAATAGATAAAGCAAAGAAACAAACGTTAGGTGTGCAAGGCAAGGGGCAAGGGGTCTTTCTGGCTTGAAGTTTTGTTTTCTTTGTTACAATGAAAATATTACAGAGAGAAATATGGGAAAAACCAAATGGAAACTATATATAAATATGTATATATATATGCATATATATTTATTCATATACTATGTATTGCTAAGCAATATATATATACTGTATAAAATTCTATAACCATATATGCTATGTAATACCTATATGTTCATAATACAATATAACATAACATGGTTCAACGTAATATAAAATAATAAAGTAAGCATAATATAATATAATACAGGATAATAAAATATATTATAATGTACATTATAAAAGATATGGCCTCTCTGCAATGCTGGTTTCTACAAAATCTAAATATCATCTCTCTTTTCACTCTTAGAAAGGGAAAAGTATAAATTAATTAACAAAAGTAAAATTGACAATAAATACATCTTTTTTCTGAACTAAAATAAATATAAATAAAACCTTTAATAAATGTTTGCTCTATACAATATTGTCTTCTAATTATTTTTCATTTTTTTTTGTCTAAAGGTTTTCCTTTTGATGATTTTAGACATTAGGCAGTCTCTACTTGAGTCTCACTGCATTTTCAAACCATTACACTGTTTTAGTTTTCTTTATTAAAAATAAAGTATTCTGTCCTTTAATAATAATGATTTTCTATCTGTATAGAAATTTTTCCAAGTCAATAATCATCATGATTTCATTTCATATCTTAATTCTTCAAACTTGTTATCATTGAAATCGAGCAGAATATTCCTAAGGATTTCTCTTAAGGGATTCAACTGGATTTTTGAGCTAGAAAGGCTATTTGGAATAAAGCAATATAATCTACTCAATGATCAATAACAAGGATATATAAGAGAGTCTTACTTTCTCCAGACTAAGCAACATTTCAGCTGGGCCTTCACACAGGCCCCTCATCATTTTTGTACACTCTCCATCATATTAAAGTAGAAATTCTTAAACTTAGTAGACTTTTTGGAGAGGAAAAAGACAGACTATGATCAGATTTTATAGAAATCAGCATTAGAGAAAGAGTATATCTCTTATAAAATAGAACGTAATATGTTGTATTATAAACACATGTGCATCACATAGCACACACACATACACACACACACATATATATACATATATATATGCATTACATGGTACTACATAGCAGAGTAATGCATATACATCACATCCACATGCACACAGATATATACACACATATAGTTTCCTTTTGTGTTTTTTTTCTCATAATTCTCTCTAGTATCAAACTCGTCTTTATAATAAAGAAAACAAAACTTCAAGTCAAAAAAAAAAAAGGTTCATGCTTCTTGCCTTGCCCATCTGTAGTCTCTGTGACTCTACTAAAATGATAGGATCATCCCTTTAGAGCCATAAGGACCACCCAATTCTCTCATTTTACAAATGGGAAAACCAAGGCTCAAAAAGGTGAACTTAGCTTCCCAAGTCACCTAGAGACAGTGTGTCTTTAGGAGCAGTTCCTCTCCCTCCACCGTCCCACGCGGAGGACAGAGGTTTATTTTTGTTTTATCAGTTCTCACAGCTCAAGATTGTGGATTATAGCTCTTCAGAGTCACAATGCATTTTTAACATTGTTGGATTGAACTGGATTTAATTGTGGGGAGAGAGATTTCCTTTGTCCAAAACAAATTGCCCCGAGTCACGTGACCCGTTGACTTGGTTGGGGAAGATCTGGGAGCAGATCCCCTGGCTCCAAATTTCGCATTCTTTCTATTCTACCACATAGCTCTGGACTCAATGATGAGGAATTTGTCAACTTTGCATTATCACCAAGCTGCTCTTTCATCTTCCCCCCTTCTCAATAGCACCTCTTGACTCATGTCTTTTGAACTCGTTTTTTCTCGTCCTCTGGTTGATATTTCTCTCTACTCAACTGAAAATACATACTTCATGGGGAGGGAGGACTGCCTTTTAAAATGTTTATAGAGAATTATTTCTTGATTGACTAAATGATGGAGTATCTGGTAATGGTCCCCTCTGACAAGGTGCAGACTCTTTTGTCAAGGAAAGAGGGGAGATGTGGTCAGAGTGAAAAGTGCTTGTGCTTAGTGCACAGGCCTCCACTGTGCATGGATCCCTGCCTCCTGTGGATGGAGTCCTGGCAGAGAGGGGAATCATGATTTGCAGAAAAAAGAAGGGGGAAAAAGACTCCTTCCAATTGCTCATGCGGCATCTGAGACATCAAATGGTTCTTCCGAAACAGCATTCTGATGAGTTAAGTGTAAATGAATCAGAAACATACGGATTGCATTTCCCTTGAAATACACAGGGGCTTAAAAATTAAGGGGAAAAGTGCCTGGCAAAACGTGTTTTGAATTTCTTGAAGTCCAAAAGGTTTGAAAAGCACTTCAAGATGTTTTGCCAAGCAGCTCAAAACACACTGGGTTCTTCCATCCCATTCCTGAGCTGGTCTAGATATATATATATTTTTTTTCATTCTGACTGTCTGTCCTCCAGTCTCAGGGTGGAGGGGGGGAAAGGGAGTTGGTACCAGATGCTTTATTGGAGTTCTTCCCTTGTTGCTGTCCTTTGGTCTGTCTTTTGGTCAGTCAGCCAATAAGCATTTATTAAGCACCTACTATGTACCAGACACTCTGCTAAGTCCTATTCTAAGTTTTGTCTTTAAAAGGACAAAAGACAATCTCTCTACTTTTCATAAGAGCTCACCAAGAGCTAAAGATGGGAGAAAAAGAAGATGGTGTCTAGTGGAGGACTGATGTCTTGGGACAGAACTAAGAGACTAAGAAATTGGGGGCTAATGATGCAGATGAAAAGCAGATTTTGGTATTGGAAAGCAAAGTGCAATAATAACATTCTGCGAGCAGATAAGAGGATTGCAAAGTTCATAACCATAGATGAAGTTCCTTTCTTGGAAATGCCAAAATCAAGGGTCTGGTCATCTCTATATTTTAGAGAAAAATGAAGAAGAGATGCAATTAAAAAAAAGATAATTGACATATATACAGAATGATCTTGAAGAAAGATCTGCAAATGTTAATATCATTTGTCTCATGCTTTTTATTTGCAATGAAGCAGTTGTTCTCCCCTGGCAAAATAGACAACATACAAAAATATTAACTATATGAAATATCAGGCTAGGGATTGAGGGTGTTGGCAAGAAGAATGGAAGAAGCATTGTGGTTTAATTAGAAGGACAGCATATAGGTAACCAATGCTGTAAAGTAACATAAGCAACTGGGTGTCTGATATTGGGGTAGGGGAGAAATAAGGAGGAAGAGGGAAGAATATAACTGAGGAGAGAAGAATAGACTATATCATGTATGGAACAGAAGGGTATAGATCAGATCAGAAAACAACAAAATGGACTAGAATCCTCAATGATTTGTGGAGAACATGCATATAAAAGTCTTTCAAGGATTTTCATACTAATAAGAGGGTTAATGTTTTGGAAAGTGGCAGGAATGATTTGAATAAACTCAATGACTTTTCTAGATTTAGTCATGAGAACAGAAGGAACTCACTTAATCTCTCTTTATCTCTATAAATGGTCATAAATTTCTGGGGCAGCTACCTATTCGGGTTATTTTTAGCCTTAGGGGAGACAAAGAATGAAAAGAACCTTGTAACCTTTCAAGGACTAAATAAATCTCTGTCAATATTACTTCCAGGTAAGTCGGTTAAGTATCAAGCATTTATTAAGTGCCTATTATGTGCCAGACACTGGCATATAAAGTCCATTTTTTTTCTCAAGGAAAGAACATGCTTTCTAAGGCAAAGGGAAAAGTAATCTAGGATCAAAAGACAAGTTGTTCCACTGTAGACAGGCCATGGATGATGGCTAGAGGAAGAATGCAGGAGGTGGGGAGGGGATTGGGGGGGATTCTCTCCTTCACTCCCCCCACTTTGTATCTAGACAAGTACTTCTCCTATGTCTCTATGTCCCAAGCACACCTGGAAAAACTCAGTCACCCCTGAACCATATTGTTGCTGATGCCTTATCCATACAGCACTAAATAACCAGAGAAATATATCTATGTCACTGCATCAAGCCCATTGCCTGAATGAACCAGATGTTTTTTGAGTGTGTAGATGCAACCTTCATTTGAACCACTTCTAGCTGCCAAGGTGCTTTAAATAACATGTGCCAGGCTTAATGTTCCTTCTTCGAAAGCTTTGATAACATTTCAGCAATAAAAAGAGCAAAGCCAGTGACTTCCTGAGTTAAAACTTCCAGGGGAATCCCAAGAGCTGCCCAGAGGGTGCAATGCACCCTGGGGAACATGGAGGTAGTGGGAACAGAAACCATTTTATCTGCTTCTATCCATTCTGATAACTTTTTGGCCAAATAAACAGATCCAGTAAAATCCAATTAACTGCACTCACTATTTGGATTTGTATATTTGGATTAAAAAATGAAAATGCAAATAACCTATCAGTCCGCTGAGGTACTGTTGATATAAAAAATACCTTTTGGACAAACATGGCTTGGCTGCCAGATTGCGGCCTGGAGTGCATTTTAAGAGATCAGCGTGATGCTTTCTAAGTCCGAGGAAAGTGGGACTGAGCACGTTTCAGTTACCCTGGATGGTAAAGGAGACCTTAATTGGGAGATGAATTCACAATATGGTTGGAAATTTGAATGCACTGCTAACATCTTTGGACTTCTTTTGATATGCTTTTGATTTTCTTCTTATTAAACCAACAGTAAAAAAAAAAATTAACTAGAGACAGACTATTTCTAAACAATGGACCCAGTGCTGACGACAGGAACAAAAAAAGAAAAAAAAAGAAGCACTCCTATCCTCAGGGGGCTCACATGTTACTGGAGAGGGAGAAGAACATGAAATGAAATAATGGGAAAGGGGAGTACAGAACACCTAGCAGTCAGGGAAGGTTTCCAAGAGGAGATGGTAACAGAGCTGAACCTGGAAGAAGATAAGACTATAGGCAGCTGATTTAATGAAAAAGGGCAGTTTGAGAAGGGGGGATGGTCTATGGAAATGCACCAAAATGAGAGATAAAATACCCATTTCAAGAAAGAGCTGGCAGACCAGTTTGACTGGAAGAGAGAATGCATAATTCAAAACTTGAAAAGTAGGTTGGAATCAAATTAAGAATGGCCTTAAATGCTTGATCCAGGAGCTTATATTTTATCTCGAAGATAATAAGGAAGCAGAGAAGTTTTTTTGAAGTGGCTAATGACATGGGAGATTATTTTAGTTAGATGCATGTGGAAACTGATTGAAGAGTAAGAATCATGGGACCAGCTTAATCAGAAGGTTATCATGATATCTCTGGCAAGAGTTGAAGAGGGAATGAGCCAGGATGCCATCTTTGTAAGCAGAGAAAAGGGGATCCTTGTGTAAAAGGATGCAGAGGCAGCAGCGATGGAGCTTGATGGCTAATTAAATCTGGGCAGTGGGGTAGCTAGATGGTACAGTGCAAAGAGTCCCAGCTCTGAAGTCAGGAGGACCTGAGTTCAAATTCAAACTGACACACTAAACACTTATTAGCTGTGTGACTCTGAGCAAGTCACTTAACCCCAATTGTCTCACAAAAAACAAGAAAATAAAATTTTAAAAGAAGAACTTTCAATTTGGGGAAGGTGAGGAACCAAGAGTTTACCTTGTCTATTGAGTTCTGTAGTGTTTCTTTTATGTTGGAATAGTAGAGTTTCCTTTCATTGAGAAGATTAAAGAATCCCAAGAGGACTCCATTTCTCCATTTTCCTTTTTGCTGGGTTGAGATCCTATGTTGCAAATCCAGTGTCATGGCTTTTACTTACCGATGTTCAGCCTTTTCGGAGCCCAGGGAGAGATGGCTCAGCAATAAGCAACAGCAGATGGTGCCCAAGGACATCTAGTCCATTGGTGTGGTTTCTAACCCCATTCTTGTGAGTTGGCGCTCCTCTCTTGCTCGTCCCTAGTTGTGCCAATAGTGAAGCTGGGGTAATCCAAAAAGATGGCACATGCATTCATATTCCCTACTCCAACTCCAATGTTTCACCCTTACCTGGGATATAGCATTAGTAAACATGTACAGTGCATAGACTGGCTAATAGATACAGGAGATTTTGAGGTCATTCCCTCTAAACCTCCTTTTACTTTCTGCAGCACTTTGCTCATTCATTTCTTCCCTAGATCCTAATGAAGGAAGACAAGGCAGGCTTTTCTCAGGACCAAGAAGTCACTTTTGGTGACAACTGGAAAACACCTTCTATTTCCTTTTCTAGCTTTCTGGCTGGGCTGATGGGCATACATCTGGAGAGACAGGACATGAGCAAAGGGGAAAATTTTACAAGCTTGTAGGAGAAAGGGGAAAAAAAACCCTATTTGTCTCAAGTCTCCGGGTCCTGAACTCTCAATACTTTGATTGTCTAATGTAATCAGGGAAGACATGATTGATCCATCAGCAGAGATTTTTGGATAGATTTTTGGAAGGCAGGGTTTCATTTTTTAAGGCGATAAGAAAGAGCCAAGAAATAATCTGACAGCCAGATTTAACCCTGCTGGTAGGCAACTCTCTAGAGACATTAAGAAATGAGGGAGTGAACACTGGAACATCTGGAGAAATATGAGCAGATAACCAATCAAGTGGTGAGCTTTTTCTTGTACTAATATAGAGTGGAATATAGAGGGTAAGGGTAATTACATCTGGACAGAGTCAGTAGACTTTTTTGAGGTTATAATACAGGTCACAGTGGGGTGAATAGGGAATCTCAACCATTCTGCTTTTCTCCCCAAGAGGATATCCAAAGGAAGCCTCCCCCCCCACAATGGCCTTATGAACAACTGACATTTTCAAATGCTTTAACATTTTCAAAGTGCTTTTCTTTAATGGCTCAATGGGATCTCAGAACAAACCTGAGCCAGGGTATTCTAGGCATTGTTATCCATGAAAAATTGATGGAAAGAGTGTCCTGCATGAAGTTAGAGAGATGGGATCTCCACCCCAGCACCAGACCTTTTCTAGCTCTGGGACCCTGGGCAAGTTACTTAAGTCTCTGCTTGACTCAGTTTCCTTCTCTGTAAAATGGAGATATTAGTAGCACTTACCTGCCAGGGTTGTTGTGAGGATCAAATGAAGTAATGTTTTGAAAGTGTTTTGAGAACCCTGCCGTACTACTGAAATGTGCATTATTATATTGGAAGTACAGTTGGGCCACAAAGGAAAACTCAGGACCTGGAAATACTAATGATGTGGCCAACCTGTTTCTGTAAAGGAACAGGAACTTTTGGTGATAAGTTATATCAACAAGAGATAATCCTCATTAATCTTTAACATTTATTGGATATGACTCTTTACACAGCATTGTGGAGATTATATAGAACTGAACGCTTATGGATTCCTGTCCCCCAAAGAAATCCATTGAAACCTTAAAGGAGCTTCCCTTCTCTGGATGGGGAGAGTGGGAAATGTGGTGTTGGAGTTGGGGCCAGAAAGAGAAAAAGAATGGTGAGCAAAGTCAATTCAATTCTACCGACATTTATTGAGCACCTACAATTTTCCAGGCAGTATGATAAGCATTTAGGATACAAAGATAAATATTAAATCAACCCTGACCTCAAAAAATTGGCATTTTACGGGTTATTAATTTGGTTTTAACCAGAATTTGCCCAACAAGCTAATTCTATGGTATATGGTTCAATTGAGAAAGGAATCATAACATTTTAGAGCTGAAAGGGATCTTAAAGATGAATTAGTCCAATCCTTCCCGTACTAATAAGTAAACTGAGATTCATGTGAAAAGTTCACATGAACTTTCTAAGATTTCCCATCTAGCTTCCCAATTGGTATCAAATCTAGGATTGGAACCAAGTAGATTGTCCTATCCTTAGCTCCCACCCCAGTCTGATGTTCTTTCTTTCTTCCCACCCCAAGCTCAAAATCCCATCATTTAATAAACAAATAAATGCATTGAGTCTTTTTATTTAGAGCAAAATCATTTCTGTAAAAATCCCCTACACCACTTTTCCTCCTCTTTCACTTCCCCTATTATAAAAGAAACTCAGTTAAACAAAAACATGATGAAAAGTACTTGAGTGACAAGATCTACACAATTCATCCCTAATAGTCCCCTCCCTCCCTAAAAATAGAAGGGATGTCTATTGATTTTTAAATGCTTCAGAAATAGGTGAACTTTTCCCGACTCTTCAATTTCCATCGATCTAGTCATTATGAGGCAACAATTAAATAAGATGTAAAATGCTCTGCAAAACTTCATTAATGATGATGATGATGATGATTGGCAGTGGTAGTAGTATAGATCTAATTCATTTATTCCATTGTGAATCTTTTCCAGATTAATCTTCTAATGTCTCTGTGAATCTCTGATTTTGCTATTTCTTATTGTACATTAATATCCCATTATGCTCATATATGGAACAAGAATTTATTAAGCACCTATTCCATGCCCAGAGCTGTGCTAACCACTTGTTACAAATATGGTCTCATGTTCTCTTCACAACAACTTGGGGAGATAGGTACTCTGTTTATCTCCATTTTACAATTGGAGATACAGGTAGACACAGTTAAGTTACTTGTCTAGGAGTTGCATAGCTAGTAATGACAACAATAAAGTAGCTAACATTTCCATAGCACCTACTAAAGTGCTTTACAATTATTATTTTATTAGATCTTCACAACTTTGGGATGGAGATGCTATTATTATTCTCATTTTATGGATGAGGAAACTGAGGCAGACAGAGGTTAAGTAATTTCATCAAAGTCCCACATCCATTAAAGTGACTGAGGCTAAATTTAAATGCCAACTTTTCTGGATCCAGGCCTAGAAATCTATTCACTGCACACTCTGCCTTTCTTATTTATACCACAGATGCCCTTTGTTTACCATAGTTTGCTCAGCCTTTGCACAATCAGTAGTCACTAGATCTTTGCTATCTCAAAAAGTACTATTTGTACACAGAGATATACAGAGTGTCCCAAAAATCGTAGTGCAGTTTTCAATCGGAATAGCTTAAAATGACCCTAGGACCGTTGTATCTTGGACTTTTGTTTCTATCTTTGACATCTTAAAGATGTATTTCTAATGTTGAGCATTAGGTTGAAAAGCATACAATGTTCAGTAACTTCTCTTGTATAAGAACACATTGATCCTAAACAGTTGGCCCAAATGGCCACTTCCCTATCAGTACATCCATATGTCTGTCATCTCCCAGTCTCACCAACATTTACTGTTCTCTTTTTCTCCCTTCATCTTTACTAGTTTTCTGGAGGTGAAATGTAAACTGAACAGAATTTTAGCTTATAATTTTTGAGCCATGTTTTCATGTGGTCATTTATAGCTTGTAATTCTTCTTTTGAAAATTACTTGTTCATATTTTTTGACCACTCGGGAATGACTCTTGGTCGTATAGACATATTAATTCCTTATGTGTCTTGGTTTTCACACATTTGATGCAAATATGTTCCACTTCTTGTGCTATGTGCATTATTTTCTCCTAGTAAAAGTTTTTAAGTTTAATGTAAAAAAATATGGTCGTTTTAATCTTTCATAATCACTTTTGTTCTTGTTTGGTGAACAAATCTCCCTCTAGCCATAGTTGTGAAAGCCATCTTCCATTCTCTTCTAATTTGTGCTAATGATGCAGGTTTTTATATTTAGGTCAACCATTCATTAGGCACTTATTGTAGTATATGGTGCAACACACTGGTCTAAATTGGTTTTTCCCAAACAGTTTTCCATTTTTCTCAATACTCTTATCAAATGAGCCTTTTCCCCCATAATTTATACTCTGGAGTTCATCAAATGTTAGGGTTTTAATAGCTTTTACTTCTTTACTAGTCCCTCCCCCTCTTTTTGTACTTTGATACTTTTTTAACTGGTACTTTAAAAAAAATGATTTGTACTTCATAATAGAGACTGAATTCTAGTAACGCTGTCATATTTTCCTTTTTCTTTTTTCTTTTTCTTTTTTAGTATTTCTCCTCAGATTTTAAATGTTTCATTCCTCCAAAGGATTATCCTATTGTTTTGCCTAATTCCATAAAGTATTTCCTTGAAAATTGATTTTACAACACTAAAAACATAAATTAATTTAGATCATAGCTTCATTCTAAATACATACATACATACATATATAGTTCTACACTGAATATTTTTAAAATTATTTTTCATGTTTATTTTTATGAAAACTTTTTATAAATAGATTCATATAAATATCCCATGGATCTTAGATTAATTCCTAGCTGTGGTAGGCATTTTCATTAACTTGAATATAATTTCTCTTATTTTTCCTGTTTTGTGGTTGTTGTTACGACTGTAAAAAAATACGGATAATTTTCCTGGAATTACTTTGTTTCATGCTTTTTACTGACATGATTATTCATCATAATTGGTGTATTCACTAAGTCTCTGGAGTTTTCTGAATGCACAATCTTGTGGTCTTTCCCTCGTCTTTAGTGAGGTTTATAAATTTTTCTCTCATTTTTATTGCTACATAAAACATTTCTAGGACAATATTAAACAGGAGAATAGGGAAGGGCACACCTGTTTGAATTAAGAAATCTTCTAATATTTTCTATTACAAACGATGAAAATTCTGTACATTCAATTTGGGCTTTTGATTATTTTAAGGAATGTCTCTGTCCTAATATTTTAATAGGGTTTCTTAGAAAAGAATTACTGCATTTTTTTTTTTTTTTTTTTTGCTTTTTTGCTGAGGCAGTTGGGGTTAAGTGACTTGCCCAGGGTCACACAGCTAGGAAGTGTCGGAGACCAGATTTGAACTCAGGTCCTCCTGACTTCAGGGCTGGTGCTCTAACCACTGTGCCACCTAGCTGCCCCTGAATTACTGCATTTTGTAAAAGGCTTCATCAGTATCTAGTGAAATAACTATGTGGTGTTTTCATTGTTTATATTCTAATTATTTTCCTAATATTGTACTCTATATTCATCCCAAGTGTATTCATGATACCAATTTGGTCATAGTGAATTATTTTCTGGATATGCTTTTTGTTTTCTCTTTGTAAGTTCCTGACCATTATATATATATATGCATATATATATATATATTAAATTGTGACAGTATTTATTAGTGAAATTCTTCTGTACTTTTTATTCTCTCTTTTGTCTCTTTGTTATGCTGCCCTTCACAGGACAATTGATGAGTGGTTAATTACAATGGGGAACAGTTGATCTTAATGACTTTAATATCTGGCATGAGAGATATAAAGACACTGTCAGCAACAGATCTTTTTTTTATTATTAAAACTTTTTATTTGCAAAACATACATATGGGTAATTCTTCCACATTAACCCTTACAAAGCTTTCTGTTACAAATTTTCCCCCCCTACTCCCCACCCTTCCCCTAGATGGCAGGAAATCCACAACAGATCTTGGAACAATCAGGAATACAACAGTTTTGTCTTATTTCATTTATTTCATTGGAGCCTATGATTTCATCAGTGTGGGGGAACTCTCTGGTGGAATACAGTTAATACATAGCACAGTAGATAGCATATAGCAATCACTTTATAAATGCATGTTGATTTGTTGGATATTGATAGGTAATTTTCCCATATATCAGTCACAGGATAAAATTGAGAGTTTGAATTTTTTTTTTTTTGCTTTTTGCTGAGGCAATTGAGGTTAAGTGACTTGCCCAGGGTCACACAGCTAAGGAATATTAAGTGTCTGAGACCAGATTTGTACTCAGGTCCTCCTGACTTCAGGGCTAGTGCTCTAACCACTGTGCCACCTAGCTGCCCCGAGAGTTTGAATTTCTTACCAGAATCACACAACCAACATAAGTGCTAGAGGTAGCACTTGAACCCAGATCTTTGTGATCCTCAAGTCAGACATTGTATTACTTTATTCTACTTTTGTCCCATAATTTGATGTTGCTGTTCAGTTCTTTCGGAGTCTTTGTGACCCTATCTGGAGTTTTCTTGGCAAAGATACTGGAATGCTTTGTCACATCCTTCTCCAGCTCATTTTATAGATGAGGAAACTGAGGCAAATAGTCTCTGGGGCCAGATTTGAACTCACCATGATGAGTCTTCATGACTCCAGACCCAGTGTCTATGCACTATGACGTGTCCTTGCTGCGTACTAAATATTCCCTAGGTTTGGTAGGAAGGAAATAAGCATTTAAAAGGCTACTATATGCCAGGTACTGTTAAGCACTTGACAAATCTGAATCTCACAATAACCTTGTGATGCAGGTGCCATTATTTTGACAACGTTATAGTTGAGAAAACTGAGGAAGCCAGAAGTTGGGATCCTGATTTGAACTCAGACCCTCCTGACTCCAGGTCCAGTGCTCCATGAACTACAAAGCCCCTAGCCATCTCTAGGCAGTCCTTCATTAGAAAGTAGGTCCACCCTCACAGTCCTTCCTGCTAATCTAGGAGGCAGGCAAGGACATAAAGGAATAAGAAGGAACCCACAGGCACGATTTAGCAGTCCAGGAATACTGGGATAATCCACTGTTCCTAGGCTGCCCCTTTCAATTTTACAACCCCGAGCAGAACAAACTGATTGATACTAAAGAGTTTTGCAAATCCTCCTCCCATGCCCTTCTCTAGCTTTGTGCTCCTTCCTTCGTGTCACTTGAAAAGATAGCATGGAACTGGGGAGTCCAAATATGAGACTGGAGTGCCTCCCTCCATGCTGATTTCCTCAGATCTGGACCATTGTCATGAAGTCCTTTCTCATCTCTTGCACAGCCCCTAAGATTGAGGATTTCAGTAAGGAGTTTTCCTTGACCAAGCATCGCTTTTTACTTATTCTCTTAGAAACTTCCCTGGTTTTACACAAATGTTAGGTTCTCTATCTTGTTGATATATCTGTATCAGTAGAACATAATCTACTGTGGCAATTTTGATTTTTTTAAGTTCAGCACCTGAACATTGTCTTGTACATACTACACATTTAAAAAGTGAATTTGGATGATATTTTCATTTATTTTCCCTCTTTTGAATGATATTTCTCTTTTCCCTCCCTCCTTCCCTCCCTCCCTCCTTCCCTCCCTCCTTCCCTCCCTCCCTCTCTTCCTTCCTTCCTTCCTTCCTTCCTTCCTTCCTTCCTTCCTTCCTTCCTTCCTTCCTTCCTTCCTTCCTTC
>JAJPUD010003010.1:112098-132740 GCA_023553655.1 Myrmecobius fasciatus
TACTACTACTACTACTACTACTACTACTACTACTACTACTACTACTATTACTCCTCTTTCTCCTACTGGATAATATGTATAAAGATCTTTGGTGTTTGCAAATTGCTTTTTAAATTCATTTGATCCTCATTAACAATCCAGGAAGTAGATACCAGAATACTTCCATTTTACTAAGGCTAATGAAGTTAAATGACTTGGGCAAAGCATAGCAAGGATCAGAAATAGGATTTTAATTCAGATCTTTCTAACTCTAGAGTTTTCCCACAATGCCATCTCCGTGGCTATACATATTACAGAATGTAGGCAAAATGAATACATGACAATTTAGAAATGATGATTACTTCAATGTCATGATGAAATATTAGGAAAGCACACTAGTAAAAAACATAAATACTACACAAATTAATATGATAAAGTAAAATGCTTATAAACAACATACTTGACACCCTTCTGAAATGTCACATTTTGGGAAACTAGCATTTTTTTATCTTTTTTTTTTATTTGCATAACATATATGTGGGTAATTCTTCAACAATAACCCTTACATAGCTTTCCGTTACAAATTTTTCCCCCCGACTCCCCACCCCTCCCCTAGATGGCAGGATATCCACTACATTTTAATTATGTTAAAATATTGGCAAATCAAATATATGTATACATATTTCCAAACTTATCATTGTTGTGCAAGAAAAATCTTATCTACACAAACGATATATCAGATAAAGGAAACACAATGTAAGCAAACATCAATCAAGGAGTATGAGATTGTTATGTTGTGGTCCACATTTCGCATCCCTCTCTCTGGGTGTATATGGCTTTCTTCAGTGAACAATTGGAGGTGGTTTGAAACATTTCATTGTTGAAGAGAGCCATGTCCATCAGAATTGATCGTCATATAGTACTGTTGTTGCCGTGTATAATGATCTCCTGGTTCTGCTCACCTCACTCAGCATCAGTTCATGCAAGTCTCTCCAGGCCTCTCTGAAATCATCTTGCTGGTCATTTCTTACAGAACAATAATATTCCATAATATTCATATACCATAATTTATGCAGCCATTCTCCAATCGAAGGGCATCTATTCAATTTCCAGTTTCTAGCCACTACAAAAAGGAACTAGCATTTGTTTTACTTTATTTCAATCTTTTATTTTGTTTTACATTTGGAAAAATCACATTGCACTTTCTCAGTGTACCATTTCCTATACTTGGAAAATCTGAACTTTCCCTACTCTCTGCCCATATATGTATATAAGCTTAAGGAAATCCAAATTATCCCTTCTATGAATAATTTAGTGGGAAAAGATAATGAGTTCCATTTTGAACATTTTAGTTTAAGATGTCTACTGGACATCTAATTCAGGATGTCAGAAAGGCAGTTGAAGCAGAAAGTTGTGGCAGGAAAGAAAGGTTTGAGAATCATCAGCATAGAGATGGTAATTAAATTTATGGGAGCTGAAATCATCAAGCGAAATAGTATAGAAGGATAAGGGGAGAGAACCCAAGGTAGAACCTTGAGGCACCTGTGTTTAGAAGAAATGATCTGGAAGAGAATCCAGCAAACAAGAGAGAAAAGAAACAGAAAGGTAGGAGGAAAACCAGGCAAGAGGGAATGTCCAAAAAACCTAGAGAGAAGATAATATTTTGGAGGAGAAAGTGATTAACAGTGTCAGAGGCTAGAGAGAGGTCTTAGAGAATGTGGATTAAGTAAAAGCCATTGGATTGGCCACTAAGAGATAACTGATAAAGAGCCCTCTGAGAGCAGAATGGAAAAAAAATATAAGATGACGATGGAGTGCCTTGTTTGAGGAAAACAGAGAAGGTAAAACTGGTGAGAAGATGGAATATAGGAAGGAAGAATGCCCAATGAGGCTGAAAATTATGTTGGTATAAGTCTATACAGTGTTTAAAAGCTTAATAGTTGTATTTTATCTGAGAGGCAATAGGGAGCCTAGAGGATTAATGAGGCTAGATCCATGTTTAAAGAAAAGATCATTGGCAGCTGTGGGTGCCATGGAGGGCAAGGATGAGCCACATGAGGTGTGGAGAGCAACAAAGAGTCTGCTGGGGGAATCTAGGGGAGAGCAGAGAGCCTAGTTGTATGAACAGAGAGAAAGAGTCAGACATAAGATTTGACAAGCAACTCCATCTGGGAATGACAGAGAAGCAGAAGTTAAGCGTAATGGAAATAGAGGTGGGGGAGAGGAGGGTACTAGAAGAATGATGATAATACCTCCAGCAGAAATAATAAAATTGGAAAGAGGAGATGGTTTAGAGGAAAAGATCTCAGTTTTGGACAGGTTGAACTTGACGTGTTTCAGGGCCATCTAATTAGAAATGCCCAAGAGGCAATTAGTGATGGAGGGCTGGAGTTTGGGCCACAGAAAGATGGGGGAGTCCTTTGCTAAGGGATGCTAATGAAACCCATGGAGGTTGATGAGGTCACTGAAAGAAAGAGTGTAAAAGGAAAAAAAGAGGACCTGGAAAAGAGCCATGTAATAAAACCATAGTTAGGGATGTGCCCTAAATGACCAGCAGAGAAGGTGGGCAATTAGGAGGAGAACCAGGAATGAGCAGCTTCCCCAAAACACACAGAAGAAAGCATCCAATTGGAAGAAGATGCTCAAAGTGGACAATGTAACAAACAGGCAGACAAAGATGCAGGCTGAAATAGAGTCATCAGGCTTGACAATTAAGAAATCACTGGTAAATTTGGAGTGAGCAATTGCACTCAGTTCACTGCCCTGGTAAGAAGTCAGCTTGCAAAGTGGTGGTAGAGGAGAAGATGGGGTGGGTAGCCTCTAGACAGCTGTTTTAGGAGTTTCCCTGAGAGAGGCAGCAAATAACATAAAACAATAATCTTAGGGGATGATGGGAAGGCTTTGGGTTTTTGTTTTAATTTAAGGAAGGTGAGTGGGCTTTACTAAGGCATTTTTAAAACGAGTGGAAAAGGAACTCCACAGGGAAGGGTTCAAGATGAGGGAGAGAAATGGGTGCAATCTACTGGAGAAGAGAAGAGGAGATGGGAGAGAATATACACCTAGACCAGGAGCATAGACAAGGAAAGGCGACAACCCCCCCCCCCATTCTTTGTCAATGAAAGGAAGGAAAGAAAAGGTGTGTGTGTGTGATGTCACAGAGTTTTGAGATGAAAAGAAAAAGAGGAGAAGATAGAGAGGGAGCCTTAGAGCCAGGAGGGTCTGGGTTCAAGAACCTCCTCTGACACAGTCTGATTTCCCCTCTTAGGGCACACAGGCAGCTCTCTAAGCCACTGGTGCCTATTATTGTATGTTTTATTATATATATATATACATATATAATTTTATTTTATATTATATATTAAACATAATTTTGAATTTATTATATAATATGTGTGATATACATACATGCATGTGTGTGTGTGTGTGTGATTTGCTGGTGACTCAGATTCATTGTTAAATAGCAGTTATTTCTGCTTTAGCCAGAAACACTGAGGGTCTTCCCTTCCCAGATTCATTCATTCACTCATTCATTCATTCATTCATATTATTTTTGGAGTAGGTAAAGGAGGAAATTCTTCATCTCAATGTCTACCTAGCCTTAATCACTGAATGGGGGCAGTTTCAGGTAAATTGAGACCTGTTGAAGACTTTAGCTTAAAAAGGCCAAAGTCTCCCATTTCACTCAGTGTCATCTCCAACCATCCTGATCTACATCTTGCCACTGGACTCAAATAGTCCTGGAGAGGAAAGTGAGGCAATTGACCTTGCACAGGCCTCTCTCACTTGATTCCAGTTCTCTAGCATGTCATGGCATCTGCTCCCTGAAGTCTTGGTCCTCTTCCAGAATGAAGGTCAAACAATGATATTTTAGTCCCTGTGGAAGAGGTACCAACTGACGTAGTACCTGAAGAAAGTTCCTTGTGTCAATGAAGTCCCAGGTCCAGCTCTAGATGATTTTCCCAACAGGGAAAGCTTTGTTCTCCTGGGAGCTGTCCCTGACCTTCATGTTGACCTCCTTCCTGCAGGAACATGTGGTTTTCATCACATCCTCTCCCTCAATGACATGCTCCTTTTACAGTTGGTGCTAAGTCCCAGAGGTGCAAAAGCTGGAAGAATCAAGCCTTTCTCAAGTCCCCCTGTGCTAGTTCCCTTGTATTTAGGGGGATGTCCACTAGTGTTCTTGTCCCCTCCTCCAACATGACCTTGAAGTGACTTTGATATCCTTCACCATCTTAGTCACTCTCTAGTTTCCTTCCTTAGCTGTGGTACCGAGAACTGAGCACAACGCTCCAGGTGTGGTCTGGTGAGGGCAGAAACACAGGTTACATCATCTGTGAGAGCAAACTGCAATACATCTGAATCTTCTGGAAAATAGATGTCATTCCCATTCCCATTTTACATTAGGGAAACTGAGGCAAACAAAGTCAAAAATACAGTACCTTCCCTTAAGGAGTGCAGAATGGTAGAAACAACACACCATCTTGTACCTTAGAAGATGAAAAGAAAGGTTTAGCTTGAGGTTATCTCAGAGAGAAGGCACTAACAATAAGGGATTCTGGGACAATTTTTTTTTTGGCAGAAGGTGAGATTTTAGCTATAGAAAAAAAAAAGCACAATGTCCAGATTTCCTCTGTGTCTGTAAGTCTACTGATATCAGAGGACCAAGCTGAAAGAGCCCTTAAAGTTGTCTCACTCCCTTATTTTACAGATGAGGAAACTGAGTCCCAGGGAGCTTGCATAACTTACCAGAAGTTGCTCAGAAAATATGTGGCCGAGCTGGGACTGGACGCCATGCTCTCCGATGGGGGAGCCAAGACTTTTCTCTCTGTGCTGTAGTGTCTCATTTTTTGGGGGGTAGGGGTGGATGAAAGATCCTTCATTTGGTTTTGTCATCCATCAGTCCTTCATTTGGTTTTATCATTCAGTCAGCATCTAATGGCCAGATTCAGTTAGGTTTGTTGGATACTTCAAATCTAATTTAAAGGAAAGTTTTCCTAAAATGATAATTCAGATTGACATGACATCCACAAAGAACCCATTTGGGGAATCCAATCAGCTCAGGATCCCAGCCCCCGGGAGCCCAGCATTTCCAAGCACATTCATTTGCTTGTATTTCTAAGATTGCATATTTTAGCACAATTTGAAATGAAAATAGCAATATATTTCCTGACTAATTCACTCAAATGGAAGATGGGTAGAGTCATAAAAAGGAGGTTTTTACCCTCCTAATGAACCACAATCTTTGTTTGACTTTTCACTCAATTTTATGTTTCTCTTTGAAAAGTTACTAAAATTTGTGATAACTAAAAAGCTTCCAGATGTCCTTGACTTTGTCCAAACTTTTCTCTTTTCGAATCTTGCTCAGAGGTCCCAGAATCACAGTGAATAGAACAAGGAAGAGAGATAGACAGGAGGCCCCTTTGGGTAGGAGATTATTGAGGGTGGGAGGCTCTCCTTTTCTGAGATTGTCCTACCTTTACCCCACACCAGGAAACTCAGATGGTCTGTCCTGAATGGGGAATAGAAGCTTGAAAGTTGATTATATGTTATATATGAGAAAATTCAAAAGAAATTGAATTCTACCTATATGCAAAATGGTGGTTTTTAAAAATTCATCGATTCATTCATTAAGGTACAGTTCCTGAGAAGGAAAGAAACATTTATTAAGTACCATGTACTTAAAGTGAAAACACTCTCAAAACATCTCTTTTGAAACTCACCAAAACAAACAAATAAAAACCGCCCAAGGAACTTATATTCTGTTGAGGATGGGTCTGAACACCAGTCAATATAACAGAAAAAATGAAATAAAATTAATTTGAATTGAATTGGGAAAGATTTTGTTCTAGAGACCTCCTCAGAGCTGATCCTAGAAGGAAACTGGGGATTCTGAGAGCCACAGGTGAGGAGGAAGAGTAGATTCAGATATAGGGAACAGCCAAACCAAAGGGGCTGAGATAGAAAATGAAATGGCATATGGAACTAGGAAACAGGGAATAGCAGCAGCAGTTGCAGGCCTTTATATGGAACTTTAATAACTCAATTTCTCCAGCAGAATGATTTCAGAAAGGCCTGGAGAGACTTACTTGAATTGATGCTAAGTGAAGTGAGTAGAATCAAGAGAACACTGGAACCCAGCAGTGTTTCTACTGGGTCTATGTCCCAAAGAGATCTTAAAGGAAGGAAAGGGACCCACATGTGCAAGAATGTTTGTGGCCGCCCTTTTTGTAGTGGCAAGAAACTGGAAACTGAAGGGATGCCCATCAATTGGAGAGTGGCTGAATAAATGATGGTATATTGATGTCATGCAATATTATTATTCTGTAAGAAAAGACCAGCAGGAGGATTTCAGAGAGGCTCGGAGTGACTTGCATGAACTGATGCTGAGTGAAATGAGCAGAACCAGGAGATCATTATACACGGCAACAACAAGACTATATGACGATCAATTCTGATGGACATGGCTCTCTGCAACAATGAAATGTTTCAAACCAGTTCCAGTTGTTCAGTGAAGAAAACCATATACACCCAGAGAGAGGGATGTGAAATGTGGACCGCAACATAACATTTGCATGCTCTCTATTGATGTTTGCTTGCATTGTGTTTTCCTTCTCAGGTTTTTTTCTTGTACAGCAAGATAACTGCATAAATATGTATACATATTCGATTTGTCAAGTATTTTACCATAATTAATATGTATTAGACTTGCTGCCATCTAGGGAAGGGGGTGAGGGCAAGGAAGGAAAAATTTTGTAACAGAAAGTTTTGCAAGGGTCAATGTTGAAAAATTACCTATGCATATATTTTGCAAATAAAAAGCTTTAATAATAAAAAAAGAACAACAAAAAAAGAGTATACTGGAAACAGCAACAAGATTATGTGATGATCAACTGTGATGGACGCAGCTCTTTTTAACATTGAGTTCATTCAGGCCAATTCCAATAAATCTGTGATGGAGAGAGCCATCTGCATCCAGAGAGAGGACTGTCGGAACTGAGTGTGGATCACAAAATAATATTTTCACCTTTCTGCTGTTGTTCACTTGTTTTTTGTTTGTTTGTTTTCTTTCTCATTTCCTTTCCATTTTGATTTGATTTTTCTTGCATACAATTTTCTTGCAAATTCTTGCCAATTTCTGATTTTCTATGATAATTATGGAAATATGTATAGAAAAATTGCACATTTAACATAAATTGGATTACTTGCTTTCTACAGGAGGGATGGGGGAAAGGAGGGAGAAAAATCGGGACACAAGATTTTGCAGGGGTGAATATTGAAAACTATCTTTTGAAAAACTATATTTTGAAAACAAAAAGCTAAAAAAAAAGAACTCATGATCTCATTAGCTTTCTCATCTCTAGGATGTTTAGTGCCATTTATGTCCCCATGTTAGAGATAAGAAAATTAAGGCTAAGACATTACATGAAATGCATAAGGTCCTGCAAATGTTGGATTAAAAGCAAGTACTGCTGAACTATCCAGTCCAGCTCTCCATGTGCTGCCCTAATTAAGCCAGTTTGTCCAGAGCAAAAAGTACATGAAAGAAAGGAATGTGCAGAGCCCAGGGAAGGTTGGCAGGAGCCAGAGGGTGAAAAGCTCCAGATTCTAAACACAGAAGTTTATGCTGATCTTTCTCTCCCCTCCCTCTTCTCCTTTTCCCTCTCTCTTCCCCTCCCCCTCTTTTCCTCTCCTCCTTTCCTTCCTTCTCCTCTTCTTATTCCCCTTTTCCTTCCTTTCTCAATCTTCTCCATCTCCTTTCTCTCCTTTCCCTATCTTTGTTTCCTTTATCTCCTACTCCCCCCCCCGACATGAATGTATATATAGTCATACATTTCCTATCTCATGTTGGTAAAATTGATTTTAGAAATCCCTGCAGAGGGTTTTTCCTTAAACCCTACTGAAGTTCATTTTTAAAAGTTAACTTCACATCATTAGATTAAATTTTATTTTATTAGGCTCATGGATCTAGAGTGAAGGGGCCACCTAATTCCACCCAGTACTTTTCTGAAAGAGGCAGCTGAGGTCCAGAGAGATGAAAGGAAGTCTCACAGTCTAACAGGTTCCAGAGATAGGATTCCCAAGCCAGGATTCTCATGGAATTATGGGGCCTTGATATCTTGAAAACTTGTCTAAGAGCCCCCACCTTTCACATCATGGGATCAAGGTTTGTGTCTAGGTCATCTGATTATAAGCCAATCCTTCCTACCACACTGTGCTGAGTATTTCCCAGGCTCCTCTTTGTTAGCATTTAGCTAGGACAGTGGATGGAAGTCTGGCCCTGGAGTCTCAATGGCCTGAGTTGGAAGCCTCTTCAAATATTTACTGGCTGTGTGAGCCTAGACAACTCATTTATCTTCTCTCAGACTCAGTTTCTTTATCTACAAAAAAGGATAATAACAACAGAAGAACTGTTGAGAGGATAATATCATATTTGGAAAGTGCTTTACAAACCTTAGCATATTATAGAAATATTTTATAAATAAATATTTATAAATTATGTTTGCATATAACTACAAAAACATTTCATAAATAGGTCTAAATTAATACAAGATTGATGATGATGATGATGATGATGATGATGATGATGATGATGATGGTGATAATAGTGGTCATGATGGTAGTGATGATAATGATGGAACCTGCTAGAGTTCTGAGGAGCCTGGAGTAAGGCTTATAGCCTGGGGTGACTCTGGGTATGATTCAGGGGGAAAAGTCTGAGTGTTTCTGTTCAAATCCTAGCCCTGACACCTGAGATATATGAGACGTTTGGAATAAGTCATTTAACTTCTGTAAATGTCCCTTTTTTCATTTGTAAAGTGAAAAAAGTCTAGATCCCTTGACCTTCTAAACCTATGTTCCTTCTTATTGCAGAGCATGGCTCTTGAGCTTACAAAAGATCTTGGGAAAACAGAAGACTTCTATCAACTGTATAATTGAGCTAAATCTTGAAAAATATAATTTCATGAGCATAAGCAGGAGAACAATGTACACAGTAATAGCAATATCGTCTGACAATCAGTTGTGAATGGCTTAGTTGTTCTCAGCAATACAATGATCTAAGGCAATTCCAAAGGACTTTTCATAAAAATGTCATCTACCTCCAGAGAGAGAACTAATAAACTCTGAGTGCAGATGGAAGCATACTTTTAAAAAATCATATTTTTTTGCATTTTCTTTTTACAACATGGCTAATATGGAAACATCTTTTATGACTGCACATATATAATCTATATCAATTTGCTTGTCTTCTCAAGGAGGGGGGAAGAGTGAAAGGGAAAGAATTTGGACTTCAAAAAGTTTTTAAATAATGACAAATTTGACATGTAAGAGAAAAAATAAAAATCAAATAGAAAATTCTCATTCTTCATAGATGAAGTTTAAATGTCAGTCTAGGTCATATTTTTTTCATGTATACAAATGCATAAAAATGGAGTTTTCCAAAAGAAATAACTCATACTTTTTAACCTCCTCGGTTAGTTGTTACATGACCTTACATGGGAACTTTAAAGAAAGAAGAGCATGCCTTCAGCAAATTAAAATTGATTTCAAAAATTAGCTTAAGGGAAACCGTATTTCTGAAAGGAGGTTGTGTTGGGAAAAAATTCAACCTTCCAAAGAATTCTGACGGCAAACGTCAATGGCTTGGGATTTTTTAGTGCTTGGAGTCATCCACACTCCTCCCTGTCAGCATAGTTAATCAAGCATTTAATGGAATGATTTTTAACACATCTGTGTTTATCCTTCCTGCCTCTGAGTAAGATCACAAATTCCTGGAGGGCACAAACTGTGTCTAAACAAACCCTTGCACACGCCCTAAGACTAGACCTAACTGGCCACTCTCTGGGGCCACTCAACAAAGGTCAATGACCACAATAATAATGGTAAATCTTTTGTTTGCACTTAGTGAAATTACTTAGTACTTTATAGAAAGCTACAGCAGACATGTGCTCCCCCAAATGTTTCTAATTGCACTCAGGACAATTATGTATTTTTCTTTGTTTTATGGGTTGCCATGGCTGAAGAATTCAGTACCTACAGCCAGAGGACAGCCAATGTGGCGGACAGAGAATGTGTGATGGATTTGGGTTTGTTTGAATCCTGCCTCTGCCATCTGTGTGTCCTAGAACAAGTCTCAGGGCCTCCATTTCCTCCCCTGTTGTAATCAAAGACCTTGCCCCATTCTAAAGCTATAACCTATTAGCTCTAGTATAAAAGCATCTTGAGACCCCATTCAGTTCTAGATTTATCTTCCTAAAACTTTTATATCTTAATATCTGCAGACAATAGTTATTTATTATGTGTTTTTGAAAGGGAATGAGATTTCTCATAGGGTAGACAGTTTTTGGAAAGAAATGAGCAAGACTAACTCGTGATGTGAAGGAAGGGATGAATTAAGGATCTGCTGAATAGCGCAACCACAATTCCAGAAGGTCAGGGAGTCATAAAGATTGTGTGGAAGTTTTATTAAATGATACAATTTGAAGAAGACAGATTTTAATCTCAACATTTGAATGAATGATCCAAATCTGAAAAGCTGCCTGTGATCACAGTTGGAGCCAATGACAAGGACAGATCCATAGAGTCCAGTTCATGAGAGAGTGGATATAATGTTGGACATGGATTTTGGGAAGACCTGAATTCAAATTCATCCTCAGGAAGACTGTATGACTTGGGGCAAATTAATTAACCTGTCTTTGTTTCCATTTCCTCACCTGTAACATGAGGAGTTTAGACTCTATGGCTTCTTAGGTGCCTTTAGCTATAAAGTCATGGTTCTATGATTCTTAGAAAATATAAGTTTTGCGCGATGTCTAAAATCAGTCAGTTTATTAATATTCACCTTATTTTACTCTTTGCTACACACATTGCTGGGAATACACAAGTTAAAATTCTACAGTCCCTGCCCTCAGGAAGCTTCCATTGGAGCAGAAGACAACATGTATGTGTGTTAATATATTGAATGCTTAATGGAAATATCGAAAGAGATGGAAGGTAATATTGGATGGAGAGACAGATCAGGGTGCCAGGAAAGAGATAGAAAGAAGTTATTAACACTAGGAAGTTGAGAAGATGGATTATTAATGTAGTGATTGGAAAGGAGGCAGTATGAACAGGAGTGATCAGACAGCAGGCATTATTAACATAGTGATAGGAGAGGAGGAGAAGGACTTTTACACAGGGAGAGGATTAAAAAAACCAAAGAATAGAACTGGGTGTGAATATGGCATGTGGAGGTGGTGGAAGAAGCAGAAAAACTGAGCATGGATTAAGGATTTTCATTCCATTCTTCCTTTCTTCATCATTAATTTAATTTTATGGAATTTTATTCACTCAACTTCATTGGAGTCCAGAAGAAGTTGTCTTTGAAATAGGGTAGCAATACTGTCAAGATGAACTGATTTTCCTAGGAGTTCATGATAATTCATGAAGTCACTTAAGATCTAAAAATCACAGCTCAAGAAGTGCTAAGTGCTGTTTGCTGTTTCTCAACTCCCTACTTCATAATCGGGTTGGTCCAACACTGGGAGAGTCTTGTAGCATAGATGCATCTGTGGGGATATGGGAAAGCAGGACAATTTTGTTCTGAAGTTCCAAAATCTTGTATCATTTTAATGGCCTCTTAAAAATTTTTAATGTGTAGAGTCGTGTTCTACTTTTTTTTTCCTCCTTAGTTTGCAGTACTACTATATACATCCCATATGGGAACTTGAGAGATTGTGGGTGGATGAATGAATGAAAAAGGCATTAAAATAAGTCTCTGGAGACTGAAATAGTGGATAAGTGAATCACATGAGATTAGGAAGCTTTTGCTGCTTTTGGACAATCCCCAAGTGTTGGGGAGCTCTTCAGAAAATTCAGCAATCCCTCAAAATCAGGGTATCATTTTCAAGCATGAAGCCCTTCCCCAGAAAGGCTGATCCATTTGGTCGAGATTAGAAGGAAGGGTTTTGCACATACCAAAAGCACTCATTCTTCTATTTGGTTGAGGGGTGAACTTGATTTTGAGCTTGTTTACTGCTGGCAAATCATGACTTCCTGTTTTTGACAAGGGAGCAACTTCAAAAAAGGCTTATAAACCAGATAAAAGGTTTCTTGGACAGCAAATGGCCTTGCCATATTTTTTTTGAATTAGTTCTAAGTGAATCAGAAAACAGAACAAATGTCCCCCCAAATACATATGGCTTTCGTAACTGATGTGAAGAAAGTTTGATGAAATACAGTTTGGTTTTGATGGAGCCTCTCAAAATAGTTGGGCATATCCTTTGATGGCCACATTGGCTAATAGAGTTTTTGGCTTCCATAGAAATAGAAAGTGTGGTCACAACCAATTTCCCTTGGCTTTATAGAGTTGGAAAAAGAGTTTATTGGATCCCTGGCACATATCTCTTTGAAAGGGGGAAAGGGAGACTAGGATTTCCTGATCCTATATGGATATCATTTTGGTGAGCGTATGGGGGGAAAGTATGCAGTGTTTTAAATTTATTGAAGTTTTGTCTTATGATATCTCACCTGGAGATTGTAACAGATATATTTCAAGGCATACAATGCAGTTCTTCTGTGTTCCCTAGCAAAGTAATTGGTAATCTTTAGGAGGCAAGATGGGTTCAACTAAGAGTGTCACCCCAACCTAACTTCATTAACTTTTGTCATGTGATCACTTGATTAATAAATCAAGAAACTATTGTATAAAGAGAGTATGTCTATTCCAGTCATGCATTTGACTACATCCTTTCTGATATTCTTATGAATATAATGGAAAAATCTGGACCATATAATCTACAGATGTACAGCTTCATCAATGATTGAACAGTCCTCACAGGATACACTGTGTTGTTATTGGCAACAGTCCACACAGAGTTTCTGCTTTTGGTTGTCAATGGATTCATATTGAATGTGGCATCTGAGCTGAGCCTTGAAGGAAGTGAGGAAATCTCTGAGGATAAGGGGAAGAGACCATACATTCTTGGAGGCTTGGAGGAAAATGGCCTTAGAGAACTGAAAGCCTTTTAGAAGATGGTGGTAAGGAAATCAAATTAATTTAAACCATGTGATATGAGGAACCCTTGAAGGATCTGAAGTTATTTAGCTGGATGAACCAAAGGCTCGGCAAAGGGGAGATGGTGGGTATGATCTGTCTTTAAGTATCTGAAGGACTCTTTTGTCAACCAAGAGACAGCTCAGTGGCACCAAGAGCATATGAAACATCATGCTGGAATCAGGAGCACCTGAGTTCAAATCTGACTTTAGACACTAACAACATGGCCCTGGAAACACCATTTAATCCTGCCTGCCTCAGTTTCCTCATCCCATAAAAGAAGCTGGGGAAATAAATGACAAAGCATTCCAGTATCTTTGCCATAAAGATCTCAAATGTGGTCACAAAGAATCAGAATTGAAATGACTGAACAACAACAACAATAATTTGTCAAGGTCAAATTGGCATAGACTTAGCCTATTTCACTCCAGGTAGCACCTGAAGCAATGGGTAGAAGAGGCAAATCAATTTCATTATAAAAGAGTTCCTGGTTAGGTGATTAGAAAGGCTCAATGGTAAGAAAATTGGAAGGAGAAGGGACTCCAGAACCAAATAGTCCAAATCATACAGGAATGGAAGGAATATTTATATAACACCTACCATTTTCCAGGCACTGTGTTGTCCTTTTTTTCACAAATGTCATCTCATTTGGTCTTCATGAGAACTTTGAAAGAAAGGAATTATAATTATAATTATGATTATGATTATTAGCCCTATTTTAGAGTTGAGAAACTGAAGCAAAGACTACGTGAGTTGCAGGGTTACACACTAGTAAGTATTTGATGCTAGATTTTAAATTCTAGGTCCAAAGTTCTATCTTGTATACCACCAGTTGCCTACACCTTGAACAAAAACCCCATTCACAACAAGACCCCAATGACAGTCAATCTAAACACAACTTAAAGACCTCTAGTGAGGGCCAAACCAATACACCCCAAGGTAGCCATTCCCCCTTTTCATAACACTAATGGTTAGACAATTCTCTTGATTTTATAGTAAGTTGAAACCTGCTTTTCTTTGTATTCTACCCATGGATCAGAGTTCTACCTTGTGGGCCACAACCAAACATATTTAATAACCTTTCCATTCTTTAGCCTTTTGGGTACTTGAAGAGAGCTATCATGCCAGAGAATCTCAGAATCTAAGAGCAAGAAGGAAGCTCCAAGTCCTATCTATTCCATTCCCAAATCTCTCTTTTCCAGCCAAACATCTCATTTCTTCAGCAGTTATTTTTGGTAGGATTATCCTGAAGCCATAGATATTCCTTCTGATTGCTTCCCAGTTGAAGAACTTTTACAAGGGCTGTAAGACCCAGAAATAAATAATAATTGCAGTATGGTGTGATCAGGACTATTCTGGATATCATAATTCTGAACACAGAATAAGATTACATTAGTTTTGTTTTGTTTTGGGTTTTTTTAGCCTACAAAATTCATTCATAATACACTGGTACTCAGGCACCCAAATCCCAAAGCTTTTTAAGATAAAATTGATCTGTCCACACTTTTCCCATCTTCTACTTGTGAATTTGATTTTTTTTGAACCCACATCTAGAATTCTGTATCCATTTGTCCTTACTATATTCGACCGGCAGTCCTCGGAGTTCCATTCCTTCCTACTTCTCCTGGGCTGATCTGTCTTGATTTCAAGCTTTGGGATATTTCCCATCTCTTCCCTTGAATACTTTGAAAACTATGCAGTGACAACCAGTAACTCACCCAATCTCTGCTTGGCTCTTCTTTCCTTCTCTCTTCCAATCTCAGCACCGTCTCATTTCTACTCCAGCTTTCCAACTCCAATTTGCTATCATAAATCAGGCGCAGAAAGTAACCTTTCCCTCATCATTTCTATTTATTGAAGGATAAAACTATCACTAAAGTAAGTCTAGAAGTTATTAGTGGCTTTGATTTTTAGGAGAGACAGATCTAGTAGCTGTAGAGACACTTGAAGCCACGTATCATTTTATCTCCATGCCAGACTTGGGAACTGCTTCCTTTTTCCTTCTATCTACATGGCCTGCTATAGACACACATGTTTCTGTCCCTTCTTTCTCTTTTTCTCTTGAGCATAAACAATGCTCTTCCACAAGACTTGCCCCATCTAGTTTCAGACTTTTCTCACAGAAGTATATCACCTTAACATATAAAGTTCTTCCCCTTCCCTATGCTGCACTACTTTCTTCTTTCAGAGCTACCTTCAACTCATGAACCTGTCCCATGAGTCCTTAGAGGAATGTATGAAGGCAATTGCACCTCCTTTTGTCAAGATCTCTCAATCACCTTTCTTGTTCCTCATCCTACCGCATTTCATTACCTTCCTCAGAGGCCACAGATTTGATTGTTATTTTCTTACATTTATTTTTCTTGGTATTTTTATAGCTATGCTTGATGGTATGTGGCTGGGAATCTCCACATAGGCAATTACCTCTTTCTTCATCTCCACTCAATTTAAAACTCCTTTTGATTAGCTACATATATTTTGCTCATAAAGACTATGTTGTAATTGTTTGTCTTTCATTCTTAAAGAGGGCCAGTGATATCAGGAAGGTGAACAGGTGATGAAGTAATAATATGAGCAGGTAGTAACTAGCATCCTCTTCTAAATTCTTTAAATACACACACATATATGTATATATATGTACATATATACATATATATGTATGTATGTATGTATGTATATAACCATCTGTGATTCCCCAACTCCCTAACAAAATATGTAGCTTTTTATTAAAGATAACTTGAGAATTATTCCTTTGACACAGTCAAAATTTCTTGGCTTCCAACATGGATTGATTCAATGTGTATACTTAGTTTGTTCCAGCTGTGCATCCTAATTTTATCATATTTGGTGCCATTTTTCTTTCTTTACATAACACAGCAAGTATTAACTATTACTGATAAGAATGGAGAAATAGGAAAATGTTGAAAACTTTTCTTATCATTCTTCTCTATGTATTTTCCTCCCAGTTTCTTTTCCTGATGCCCTAAGGAGGATCGGTTTGGCTTCCTTCACCTAGCTTTCTTCAGGCTCATTTTCCTCTCCTCTATTATTTATTTATTTGTTCTTTGAGGCAACATAGTTTGTAATATTCTTTATTCTTCTGTACTGTATTGTCTTGTATTTGAAATGGATTTTGTCTGGCCATCCTTCATATCAAAAAGATGGAGAATTTCCTAGTGAATGCATGGGCTCTTTGGGCCTCTTCATTGTAGCAATTGTTTTAAATTGCTTAAATGGATTGTAGGAAATACAACTAGACTCAGTACTTTTCTCCATACTCTCCCTCTCCTTTTCAAGAGACTATTTGAAGAGGTTTGTTCATATAATTTCATTCATATATTATTATTCTAATTGTATAACACTTTTGTTGTTCATTCTTATTGCAAAGAGGTGGGTGATTGCCACATTGATAATTAATTATTTCTGTCTCTTAGGAAGCAGTCAATTTAATTTTATTTTGGTAAAGTTATTTTTTAATAATTTACAGGAATACAAAGCTAGGAAAAAAAGTATTAAATGAATTCACAGGACTTTGCCCATAATAGGCCTTTAACAAATGTTTCCTCAATTATTATAATAAAAATTTGAAGTTTATTACACTAACAATGTAGAATATTTGTAATGATCTCTGAAGTATGAAGGGTGCATGTCCTCCCTGTCCCAGAATATCAGCTAGTTAATTTATTCCTTATTGTCTTTCAGTAGGTATCTGAACCACAACTAGGGTAAATGAATGAATGAAAAAAATGAAATAAACAAAAAAAAACATTTATTAAACATTATGTGCTAAGTATAGGGGCTTTGGATGAGAATATGTGGAGGAGGCTTTAGCTGCTGGGCAGGAGGAAAGGACAGCATGGCTGGCAATATAAAGAACTTAGTGAATGCTCATAAGGTAAGGCCCAGTCAGAGGGTGTGAGAGCAGAGCAGCTAGATGACTGAGTGGATAGAGTTCTAGTCTTGGGATCAGGAAGAACCACTGTGAATTCAGCCTTACAGTTACTAGTTGTGTGACTCTTGACAAGTCACTTACTTCCCTTTAGCCTTAGTTTTTCTTCATCTGTATAAGGTGGATAGTATACTTCCAAGGGTTGTTCTGATGAACAAATAAGTTAACATATGTAAGATGTCTTGTAAACCTTAAAGCAAACTTAAATGTTAATCATTATTATTATTATTATTATTATTATTATTATTATTCCACATATTCATATTGTCAGGCAGATGGCAAGTCCTGTTGATTTTTAATTTTACTCAAAAGATTGTAATTGACAATTTCCTATTAATTCAAAGGGTCTGGGAAGAGGACAAGTAGAGTCAGATAGGGGCTCTGTATTCCTTCCAGTGCATATGAGTGGATCCTAATTCATCTAGGGAGGGGGAAAAGAAAAAGAGGCATTTGTAGCAAATTTGGGGGGAAGGGAGCAGCTTCTGCTGTTGATGGACCAGGTAGCATCTGAATACTTGACATGTGTCATAGGGGAAGGAGAGGATCACTGTAACTTAATTTATGGATGTTCCCATTCAGAAGTGACTAACAAAGTCTTTTAGCAACAACCAAGTAACCAAGCTTAGCACCTAGTTAGCAAGAAGAATCAATAATAATAGGAAGCTAGCAGATGGCACACACACCATACGAACTCTTCCCCACCTTGCCTAAGCTCTCCTCTTCCAACACTGGTACTTATAATAATATCTGAGTGTATGGTCTGTCCCCCCTACCTTGGGTAAAAAAAATGACAAGTTATGGCCTTGTTCAGCACCATAGATAGCAGCTTCAACCATTCAAAATGATTGATATACTAGAAAGGACATTCATGCAGCCTTCCTGAGTGCTCCAGTAGAATGGGTTCAGTGACTCCAACATGGGATTTCTATTGTCAGTCACTTCCAAAGATCAAGAGACTTTTTTTCAAAAGTGTTGACTCCCTGGAAGTCCCAGGATGCTAAGCAACTGGTGGATTATGGCAACTCCAATACTAACTGTTATCTTTGATCATAAGAACCTATTCTCAAAAAGTCCTAGGAAAAATGTCATCTCCAAATGTGAGACCGGTGGCACTCAGTGGATGTTACTGAGATATTTGACAGGGAAATCCAATATCATTATGGAGTAAATCTTTCTCTGGAAGAAATCTGGGAGACTTTTGATCTAAGTGTTTACTTTGCAGATAATCTCTTTTCCATGTTTGTTTTTCTTTAAAAATCCAGAATGGATCAAAAGAACAATTATCAAGGAAGTAGGCACTTAAAGTAAAAGTCTGGAAGATGGAGAAAACAGGATGTTTTGGGTAAGTTGAAGAGGTCATTAATCATCTTGTTTCAAAAGGAATAGTTCTAGATAAAATAATGTTGACCCATACAGTTTCTTCCTTCTCTGGCAGTGCAGCTGACCCTGCATGGGCTATGGATAAGGAGTCTACCAATCACAGATGTTTAGTACTTGGCTCATTAAAAGACCTGACCCTACAGAGTCTTTTAAAGATTATGGAAGTCTACTCTCGATTTTGTGAAATAGTTTCATTTCATTCATGGAAATCACAACCACTTGCAGGTAATTTTTATCTTCACTCTTAAGAGAGAGAGAGACAGACAGACAGACAGAGGCAGAGAGAGAGACAGAGAGACACAGAGACAGAGACTAAGACAGAGAGACAGAGAGAAACAGAGACAGAGAGACAGAAAGACTAAGAGATAAAAAAGAAAAGAAGGAAAAGGTGAAGGGAAAAGAGAAAGAGAAAGAGAGAGAGAGAGAGAGAGAGAGAGAGAGAGTGAAAAGAGAAAGAGAAGAGAGAGAATCTATTGATGCTTACTGCCTGAGCAGTCTAAAAGGTGTGCTAGTCTCTTGAAAAAAGCAAAGCAAATAATCAGAGTGGTTTTAATTCCTCCCAAAAAGCCGGGTGCCACCAACTAACTGAACACCGAACGAATGACAGCTTCTTCCTGGTGCTCCATGGCCATGTCTACAGGCACTCGGACATCTATGTCAGGACACCTCCATCCTCAGCAGAGGCTCTGGGTCACTCCCTTGTGTACCTTGTCAGCGAAGCCAGCTGGGAAGCCACAAATAGTCTCTGGTCTATTTATGTCGGGGCAGTAATCACAGTGGAATTTAAAGACTTGGTTTATAGATCCCAGATGAAGATCTTCTGTGTACACTAAAGGGATGAATCCTTTCCAGACAGCTTCTTATTCAGCTGAAGAAGGAGGAGAGGAAGCCTTTCTTAGCGGCCGCCAAAGCCCTTTTGAGCCAGACCTGGATGGGATTTTTGCTATTGATATCCAAATAATGATCATAAAAAAGGCTTGATTTTAATCTGCTCAGGGTTACTTTGTTGTCATTATGAAACCATGAATCAACTTTAAAGCTTTTAGGGATGAAAGAAAACACGGAGACAAGTGCCGCTATCTTGCTGTTGAATGGGGGGAGAAACATGTTTGCTAGTTGCCTTTAGGCTCGGTCTGGTGGATTGAACATTTGTTTAGCTCGTGTCTGTTTTTTTGTTGCATCTCTGCTTTTTCCTCTCCTTCCCAGCCTCTCTTGCTAAGGGCATGTGTGTGTGTGTGTGTGTGTGTGTGTGTGTGTGTGTGTGTGTGTGTGGAGACGGAGAAGACATGCAGTGTGTGTGGCCTGTAAGTTTTTCTTCCTTCCATTTACCGGACACAAGCTGGATGGGGCTCAGAAATGGGATATTAAACTCTGGCTGATCCTGATGGACCTTACCATAGTAAACGGAACTGACTAGCTGATAGGAAACAGGCTAATCACTCTTGGTCCTTTTGGCTCTGACAGAAAGCCCCGATGGAGAGGAGAGGCAGGGAGGTGGAGAGAGCAAACTTAGCTGAGGATGAGCTCCACGTTTGTACCAACTGGGGCAGCTGCCCTGCCCACCATTCCTGAATCGAGGCTCAACAGGTAATTCATGATGAGGATGACGATGAAGATGACAATGTCAGTCCCGCAGCTGCCGCCAACAGTGACAGGGATGATGATATGATGGCGATAAATATGCAAATGGTGCTTTAGGACTTGCCAAGATCCTGGGTTCAATTGTCAACTCGGTAAATTTCCTCTGATCTATATGTAATCTTTATAACTTGGGAATCCTTATTTTAACTTCCATGTGCATGGCCAGGTAGGTCCCTGGGAGCAAAGTTTGCTTTTTCTGTCTCCCAGAGTTCCAGAGCTAACTGAGGAGTTGGGAATCTGCAGTCCCTTTCCGGTGTGATCCCCCCAACATCAATAGCCAGGATCAATTATTGTCTTCCTTATTCCATTGATTCATCCAGCGATCAACACCCTAGTATTGTTTAATTAATTTTAATTAGCACTTCAAATAGATATTTACTGAGAAGATAATGTCAATACAGAAATACAAAACATATTTTCCCTCACTCCAAACTTAAGACTCTGCCTTCCTTATACAACTTCAATTCCTGGGAAGAAAAAAACTCAAATTTAAAACAATGGCTACAAAAAAGAGAAGGGAAAAGAAAGGAAATAAGCATTTATATAGCACCTACTATGTGAGGACTTGAGTTTAAATCTGGTCTCACACATTCCTAGCTGTGTGACCCTGGGTAAGTCACTTAACCCCAATTCCCTCAGCAAAAGAAAGGAAGGAAG
>JAJPUD010003010.1:132840-190340 GCA_023553655.1 Myrmecobius fasciatus
AGAAAAAAAGAAAGAAAGAAAGAAAGAAAGAAAGAAAGAAAGAAAGAAAGAAAGAAAGAAAGAAAGGAAGAAAGGAAGGAAGGAAGGAAGGAAGGAAGAAGGAAAAGAAAGAAGGAAAGAAAGAAAGAAAGAAAGAAAGAAAGAAAGAAAGAAAGAAAGAAAGAAAGAAAGAAAGAAAGAAAGAAAGAAGGAAGGAAAAGAAAAGAAAAGAAAAGAGGATCTCTGCTGCTAAGTCTGATTTACTGCTGGCCTAGATCTTGTAGCTTACCCCTTGGTCAAAAGCCCTGGCATTGACTCCCATCTCTGGTGCCCTGGGTTTCCTCTATTTTTCTGAAGTTCGTGAGGTTGCAACCTAACCCCTTAAGCTTCCTTACTCTTTCACCTCCTCTACCAAAGCCTGACTTTAAGATAACATGGCAGTGGTGGGGAGGAGGAGGAAGGGGCTGGCTGGAGTTCCCTCTCCCCACCCAGAGGCTTACAGCAGCCTTGACTTCCTGATTTAAATACAGCTTGGAAAGAAGGAGAGAGAATATCTCTTAGGGTGGCTTAGTCCCTTTGGACTATTTATACAGTTCCTATTCAGCAACCCCAAATCTTCTTTTATCACATGGCTAGTGGGCCATGCTCTGAAGTGGAGAGTCAGCTCCCTCTACTTCCCAATAAAAGCCAGTTGTTAACTCAAGCTCTCCAATTTTGCCTATCCCTGAGATGTGCCTTCATGAGCCAAGTCCTCCATTACATACACTTACATTTCTCTCTTGCATTCTCATTTTGTATTCTAAACTGGATAGCAGTAAATACTTGCCCTGAGGCGTCTCAAATTTAATATGATTAAATAAAATTAATTATCTTCCACCCCAAAGATGGCCTATTCCTATCGTCTCTATTTCTGCCAAGGGTTCCACCTTTGGATCAGTCTCCCTGGATCAAAATCTCAGAGTCCTCTGATATTTTCACACCATTCATTTAATCAGCTTCAGTTTTATTGATTCTATCTTGACACATTTCTTACCTCTTCCAGCTTTTCTCAAAGCCTAATTTAGGATCTTATCACCACTACTCTGGACTTTGAGAATTGCCTCCAAAGTAGTCTCCTCGTGGCCAGTTTCTTCCATCTTTGGCCTGTCCTTTTTATAACAGCCCAGGGTATTTTCTTCAATACCACATTAGCTCCTACTCAAAAGAGCTTCAGTAGTTCTAGAATAAAACAAAAGCTGCTCTTGTTATTATTGGAAACAATTCCACAATCTAGCTAATCTTGTGATTCCAAAGTGGATGCATGCTATTTTCTCTCACAGTCTACATTCCAAATACAATCCCTCTGTTGTTCACCTCCATGACTTTTAGTAGCCTGACACCCACCCCCAGAATGCTCTCCCTCTGTGCCCTAACATCCCTATTTGCTTCAAAGCTACGCTCAGGTGATGGCTCCTACATAAAGTCTCTGCTGTTTTCCCCCAGTTGCTGGAGCTCACTGTAAATTTATTCTGTGTGTGTGTGTATACATGCTTATATATGCATCTATTCACACATGTATGCATACACATATAGAAATACATAATATATCTATATATGTGCACATTTGTTGTGTATGTATATGCATACACTTATATAGTGTGTACTTGTGTATATAAATTTTTATTTGAAGACATAGTTCTTTTTATGTGAAGACCAGTTGAATGTAAACTGTGGAAGGTCAGGAGTTATTTTATATTTTCCCTTTTGTCCTCTACATTGAACGTAGGCCTATCTATGTGGTAGGGTCTACCACAATAGGCTGAATGCAGTTGAATGTTCTTCAAGATAGAGAAAGGTGACTTTCTTACCCACAGATTCAGAGTTGGAAGGAAGTTCAGTGTTTATGGAGGCCAACTAGCAAGTATGTACAGGAAAGCTCATCATAATGTCTTCCACAAATGGTCATCAGCTCCTTGACTCGAGAACATCCCCCCACCTAGGCAGCCAACTACATTGCATGCCAGCTTAGTAAATTAGTCTTAATGTATCTTCTCCCCTCATTTGGATGTGTTGTTCTCTTCATTCCGGCAATCCTCATCCAACTCATTTTCTTCCTAATGTTTCCCTGTTTTTCTTTTCTACTTTGCTCTGCTTTTCCATTTTCATGGGCCTCCTGCAACATACTTTTTTCTATATTATCTATAGTAGTACTTTTGTGCTTTAAGAAAAAGCCTTCTGGGGCCCCACATGTGCAAGAATGTTTGTGGCAGCCCTTTTTGTAGTGGCTAGAAACTGGAAACTGAATGGATGCCCATTAATTGGAGAGTGGCTGAATAAATTATGGTATATGAATGTTATGGAATATTATTGCTCTGTAAGAAACGACAAGCAGGACAATTTCAGAGAGGCCTGGAGAGACTTGCATGAACTGATGCTGAGTGAGATGAGCAGAACCAGGAGATCGTTGTACACGGCAACAACAATACTATATGAGGATCAGTTCTAAGGGACATGACTCTCTTCAACAATGAAATGCTTCAAACCAATTCCAATTGTTCAGTGAAGAAGGCCATATACACCCAGAGATAGGGATGTGAAATGTGGACCACAACATAACATTTTCATGTTCTCTATTGATGTTTGCTTGCATTGTATTTCCTTTATCGGATTATTCTCTCTTATAGATATGATTTCTCCTGAACAAAAAAAAAATGATGTGTGGCGATAACTATACATATATTCGATTTAAGTATTCTAACATAATTATCATGTAGTGGATATCTTGCTATCTAGGGGAGGGGTGGGGAGTAGGGGGGAAAATTTGTAACAGAAAGCTTTGTAAGGGTTAATGTTTAGGAATTACTCATACATATGTTTTGCAAATAAAAAGTATTAATAAAAAAATTTTAAAAAGAAAGAAAAAGCCTTCTGGGGCCAGAGCCAAGATGGCAGAGAGTAGCCAGCTCTCTGCCTGAACTCTTCCTGTTTTCCCTCAGATCAACACCAGATCAAGCCTCTAAATGGGTTTTGGAGTGGTGACAGAGCCCACAAATATTTGGAGTGTAACAAATTTCCAGCAGTAGGTATTTTGGAAGAACTTCAGAAAAGGTTTGTTTTAATCAGGCACAGGAGGGAAGTGGCCACACTCAAATGCTGGGAAGAGACCCAGGATGGAGTGGCATCTACACCTTGGAGAAATCTATTGGGAGAGCCTTAGCCAAAATGCAACAGCATTGGCTACTGTGTCCTAGTTCAAAAGCCAGTGGATCAGCAGACTAGCTGTGAGTCATTCAACACATCTACAAAAGGCAAATAATGAGCCCCTGAACCCTAGCATAATGAGGGACTTGGTCAAGGCCACCCAGCACAGGAAGGAAGTCAGCAGCACCAGCCTCCAGGCAGCTTGAAGCCGTTTTCACTTGTACAGGAAGCTTGGGTCAAACTCTCCTTTGCTCTAAGAGCAGACCTCAATCTTTAAAAATAAGAAAAAAAAGCAAAAAGAGCTCTGACCATAGATAGCTTTTATAGAGACTGAGAAGAACAGACCCCAAACCCTGAGGATCCTAAGGATAAAACATCTCCAGATGAAGCCTCAAAAGATTATATAAATTATTCTCTATCTCACAAGGCTTTCTTGGAAAAATTCAAAAAGGATACTAAAAGAGAGTTAAAAGAAAATGAGAGCTCTGAAAAAGGAAACAGAAATTATCAGAAGAAAATCAACTCCTTGAAAAACAGAATTTCTGAAATAAAAAAAAATCCAGTGAACACAATAATCATTTAAAAGGTTGATTGACCAGATTAAAAAAGGAGAAAAAAAGCTAACTAAAAAAGTAGTTCATTAAAATTAGAATTGAGCAAATGGTAGCAAATGACTCAACAAGGCATCAAGAATCAGTCAAACAAAACCAAAAAAAAAAAAGAAAATAGAAGAAAATGTAAAATATCCCACTAAAAGAACTGGCCTGGAAAATAGATTCAGGAGAGACAATCTAAGAAATATTAGAGTCCCTGAAAAACATGATGGAAAAAAAAAAAACCTAGACAACATCTTTCTTTAAACAAGGAAAAATTTCCTGATGTCCTAGAAGCACAGTGTAAAATAGCCATTGAAAGTATCCACCAATCACCTCCTGAAAGAAATCCAAAAATGAACACTCCAAGCAATATTGTAACTAAGTTCCAGAATTATCAGATCAAAGAGAAAATATTACAAGCAGCCAGAAAAAAAAAAAAAAAAACAATTCAAATATTGAACAGCCATAATCAGGATTACCAGGACCTAGCAGCTTCTACTTTAAAGGATCAAAGAGCCTGGAAAATGATATTCTGAAAGGCAAAGGAACATGGACTACAGCCAAGAATCAAGTATCCAGAAAAATTAAGAATTATCTTTCAGAGGAAAAGATGGCCATTCAATGAAATGTGGGATTTAAATTTATTTTTGTTGAAAAGACCAGAACTGAACAGAAAATTTGAACTTCAAATATAGATCTTAAGAGAAGCATAAAAAAGGTAAAAAGGGAAGAAAAAATATGATTTTAAAGGTTAAACGTTTACATGTCTATATGGAAAGGTGACATGTCTAATTTTTGAGAATTGTATATTTGTTAGGATTATACTTAGAGGATATAGGTATAAATTGACATTGCTATGATGATATAAAAAAGAAGTTATTGGTGCAAAAGGGATTGCACTGGAAAAAGATGGAGGGAAAGGTAAAATGGGGTATATTATATCACATGAAGAGGCAAAAAAAGACATTTTATTGTTGAGGGAAATACAGAAGGGAAATGAGCATTGTGTGTTAATTTCATTGGATTTGTTTCAAAGAAAGACTATCAGACATATTTAGTTTAATATAGAAACTTGTCTCATCCTATAGGGAAGTAGGGAAAGAAAGGAGAAAAGAAAGGAGGAGGGGCTGTAAAAGGGAAGAGCAGATTGAGGGAAGTGATGGTCAGAAGCAAAACATAGGAGAGGGGGGAAATAGGGAAAAAGAAAAATTATAACTTGGAGAAAATAAGATGGTGGAAAATATAGTTTCTAATTTTATATGTGAATGCAATGAACTCTCCCATAAAATGGAAGTGAATAGTAAAGGGATTAAAAGCTAGAATCTTACAATATATCGTTTACAAGAAACACATTTAAAGCAGAGTGATGCATAAAGAGTAAAGGTAAAAGACTGAAGCAAATTTATTTTGCTTCAGGTGAATTAAAAACAAAAGGCAGGGGTAGTGGTCTTGATCTCAGATCAAACAAAAGCAAAAATAGATCTAAGTAAAATAGCATAAATAATGAAGTAATATTAATACTAAACATATATGCACCAAGTTGTATAGCATCCAAGTTCCTAGAGGAGTTGAGAGCTGCAAGAAGAAACAATTAGCAAAATGACACTAGTAGGGGATTTCAGTCTTGCTCTATCAGGACTAGATGAATTGAACCACAAAATAAATTTTAAAAAAGTTAAGGAGGTAAATGGAATTTTAGAAAACTTAGGTATGATAGACCTTTGGAGAAAATTGAATTGAGACAGAAAGGCGTATCTTTTTTTCTCAGTGGCACATGGAATCTACACAAAAATTAACCATATAGTAGTGCATTAAAACCTCAAAATCAAATGCAGAAAGGCAGAAATAGTAACTGCATCTTTTTCAGATTATGATGCAGAACTATAACTTGTAATAATGGTCCAGGGAAAAATAGATCAAACATTAATTGGAAACTAATTAATCTAATCCTAAAGAATAAGTGGGTGAAACAACAAATCATAGGCAAAATCAATAATTTCATCCAATAGAAAGATAGTAATGAGACAAGATATCAAAATTTATGTGATGCAGCCAAAGCAGTTCCTAGGGGAAGTTTAATACTTCTAGATGCTTACTGTTTAAAATAGAAAAAGAGAAAATCAATGAATTGGGTATGCAGTTAAAAATCTAGAAAAAGGACAAATTAAAAATTCCCAATTATATACCCCATTTGAAAATTTGAAAATAAAAGGGGAGATTAATAAAATTGAAACTAAGAAAACTATTGAACTAATAAGGAAAACTAAGAGTTGTTTTTTTTATGAAAAACCCAACAGAATAGACAAACTTTTAGTTAATATGATTAGAAAAAGGAAAGAAGAAAACCAAATTATTAGTATCAAAAATGAAAAGGATGAACTTTCCACCAATGAAGATATCAGCAATTATATATTCTTCTGCATATTTTCTTCATATTTTAGCTATTATATAGCTGTGTAAAATAATTTCTTGGGGGTTTGATTAGTATGGCACTGAATAAGTAGATTAATTTAGGTAGAATTGCCATTTTTATTTTATTAGCTCAGCCCACCCAGAATCACTTGATATTCTTTCAGTTGATTGGATCTGACTTTATTTATGTGGATTTTTTTTTTTTTTTTTGTAATTGTGTTCATATAGTTCCTGACTTTGTCTTGGCAGGTAGACTACCACATGTTTTATATTGTTTACAGTAATTTCGATGGGATTTCTCTTTGTATCTCTTGCTGCTGGATTTTGTTGGTAATATGTAAAAATGCTGATGATTTATGTGGATTTATTTTGTATCTTGCAACTTTGCTAAAGTTGCAAATTATTTCTAGTAGTTTGTTAATTGATTCTCTAAGATTCTCTAAGTATATCATCACATCATCTGCAAAGAGTTATATTTTGGCTTCCTCTTTACTTACTCTGATTCCTGTAATTTCTTTTTCTTCTCTTACTGCTGAAGCTTATATTTCTAAAACAATATTGAATAGTAATAGTTATAGTGGGTAACCATGTTTCACCCCTGATCTTATTAGAAATGGTTCTAATTTATCCCCATTACATATAATGCTTGCTGATAGTTTTAAACAGATGCTACTGATCATTTTAAGGAAAACTCCATTTATTCCTATGCTCTCTAGTGTTTTTAATAGGAATCTGTGTTGGATTTTGTCAAAATAACAACAAAGCTGTAAGAACAGAAAAACAAGAATATCAAGGGAATTAATGAAAAATGCAAATGAAGGTAGCCTAGCTGTACCAGACCTAAAACTATATTATAAATCAGTGGTCATCAAAACTATTTGGTACTGCCTAAGAAATAGAATAGTTGATAAGTGGAATAGATTAAGTTTACAAGACACAATAGTCAAGGACTATGGTAATCTAATATTTGATAAACCCAAAGATCCCAGCTTCTGGGAAAAGAACTACTATTTGACAGAAATTGTTGGGAAAAATTTCACATGTGCAAAATCATTTTAATTTTTTAGCAATTAGAGGCTGCAGTTACCCCCTTGCCTTCAGATTGGAGCTACTTTCCCCTGGATTCATCAGTATGATCCATCTCCTCAATGAGTCAGGTGACTGTGAATAATAGCCTGTTTATGTTGGAAACTTTTGTCTTTTTCCTCACTCAAATTCACCCTGGGACATCATCCTCAGCATCCTATGAGTGTTTCTTGCTTTATCTTGGCATACAATGGAGTGCAAGGGTTGTCCAGTAAACAAGCACATTCCTACCATATGATTATGCTATCTTGTGTTTTTCACTCATATCTAACATACATTTCTCTAACGACATCCTTTGTACAACCTCCTTTCAATTTCTTATTTAGAAAGTGATACTACCTACTCATTATATTCCTTTCCATTGAGTGATCTTATATTTCACAACTATAACTGCAATATTCTATGATTACCAGCCATACAAAAGCAATAGAATAATATTGGTCTAAGAATACTGATATTCTGTTTTACAAAAAACTTGAGGTCATTAAAAGAACTTTATAGTCTCCCAAAGATAATCTGTTCCATTTTCTTCCTTGTTAGGTGTATGCATATGTGTGTGCATGTATATATGTGTTTGTGTGTATAAATACATACATATCATTGTTCTATTATCTCCATTTATAAAAATTCTCAGAGGGTTAATGAACAAGGTCATCTCTGCTATATCTTTCAAGTAATTCTATATAATATATCATTTATTTATTTTATTATGTAAAAATATTAATGTTAATATATCAGATATTTCTTTATAACTTGCATATGATCATGGATGATTCTAATGATTTAATTACGCTCATAGAGAATAAGCAATTAAAAATCAGTCACAAGTTATATTTTCTATATAATTCAGCCATTGTATGACTTTAGTCATTTTCTGTGGAAGATCATTGTTTGTGAAAGTTTTTTCTGAATCCCTTCTCATCTCTTCAAGGATTTCCTCAAAGCTTGTGCACATCAATATTTTTATTTTTAATAGATAACCAAGTAGGCTCATGGCTTGTTAACTACTGATACTTCATAATTTGCTTTGTAATATTAAGAACCACGATGTTGTTTTTCCATGTTTTTTGTTATCTTAACTTCCCTTACATCCTACCACCTCAAAGCACATTCCTACCTCAAAGTCCTCACTTTGAGGCACATGCCTCTAAGTCCTCAAATTTTCATTGCCTCTGGCAAGGGCCTTATCAGTATAAGCTTGGACCAGTACAATTGTTTTTCCCTTCTTTGTTACCTTCATGTCCATATTCACTTCCTTTATAAGCATATCTGGGCCTGTGATGAGGGAATGCTGAAATGCTGAAAACTCCTTTGAAAACTTTTTTTTTAATAAATTATTTTTATGACTTAAATCAGTCATCAATTAACAAGAATATCTGTGTATTTAAAGACCAAAAAAATGAGCATTATATATGAAATCATAAACCTCTATCACATAAAGAGAAAAAAGGAAAGTTTTTAAAAAGTTTACATTCAATGTGTCATTATATTTGCAAAAATTGCCATTGCTTTCTGAACTCTTAACAATTTTTCATACTTTTAAAATATTTTGTTAATTTTTTTGTTTCTTTTTTTGGTATCTATCACTATTCATTTCGAAATACAGATCTTTCCTTTTAACAAATAAATATAGTCAGTCAAAAGAATTTATGGAGACATAGAGTTAGAACTGAAAGGAACTCTATTTCCTACTTAATCCAACACCCATACAAAAGGAATCTCCACAATGACTTGACAAGTGGCCAAGCATTCATTTAAAAATCTCTGAGGAAAGGTAATCCAGCAACTCCAAAGAATGTCCATTCTATTGTGGAAAAGTTCTAACTGTGAGGAAATCTAATTTTTTCTCTTTTTAAAATTCTACACATTGTTCTTACCTGGTTCTGTTTTGTGGGGGAAAAAATTCCTTCTAATTCAATGCATTAACCTTGTCTGAAAATGTGTCTCTTTTTTTTTTTTTTTTTTGCTGAGGCAATTGGGGTTAAGTGACTTGCCCAGGGTCACACAGCTAGGAAGTGTCTGAGACCACATTTGAACTCAGGTCCTCCTGACTTCAGGGCTGGTGCTCTAACCACTGCGCCACCTAGCTGCCCCAAATGTGTCTCATTTTTAACTTCAAGTATATCACCTTTTGAGTGGAATGATTCATCAATAGTCTTCTGAAGTCATAATTGGTCACTTTTTTGATTCAGAGTTCTTGGATTTTTCAAAGTTGTTCTACTTTATATCACAATGCTCACATCACTTCATCTTCTAATTCTGGTCATTTCATTTACATATTCTTCTTAAGTTTTCCTGAATTTGTCATATTTGTCTATTTTTGCTACACATTTTTATTCTTCTATAGCAGCTTTGTATAATTTTGATTTTTACCCTAACCTGGTTGTCTGACTGTACGTAGACAGATGATTAAATAATGACTCCTATATCAATAACATGTCATTTCCTGTCTATTAAATTATAGTCAACATGATTTTTTTTTATTATTATTATCTGGCACTCATCAAGTCCTAACAAGACCAAAGTTTATTCTGGATTTTTCTTTTCTTTCTCCCTACCCACCAATAAGACATGATTGAAAAAAAAAAAACACACAGGCTGTATATCTAAAAGAAATGGCATTAGTTGCCAAGATCTTTCACTCTGCTAGGAGAGACTTGAGAAATCCAGGTGGATCTTCATGCAATTCTTATATAACAAAGGAAAAGTAGAGGAAAGTTTTAGTGCTACTTTTGTATAGTTTATGAGGCTACAAATAGAGACAACAGACTTTTTCAACCCATTCTTCCTGAGAGATGTCTTTTTTAGAAATTGCATGTATAGATTAACTTTTTAGATGTAATATGGATTATGAATGTGTGTTGTCATATTTATATATTTATATATGCATATATATTATTAATATGAGGCAAAATTTAGCATCATTTACTGTAAGACAACATTAGAAGATTTCCAAATTGATGGCCTTCCAACATTGTTATTTAACATTATTCTATCAATATTAACAGTAGAAATAAGACTAAATACAATATATATTAAGTATAAATATATAAAATATATTAAAATAATATAAATATTACTGAAAAGATAAAGAATTAACGCTCATATAACAAGAAAGTAGCCAACTTAGAAAACCATAGAGAATCATCAAAAAAGTAATAGATTCAAGAAAATAATTAGCTACAAGATGAATTTAGAAAAGTCTTAGGATTTCTACACTGTAACATCAAAATCTAGGAGAAAATATTACAAAGAGAAATCCCACATATTTGTTCAAAATGCATACAGCATTTTTCAGTGACTACCAAGTCTCACTCAAAACATAAATACAATTGCAAATATATATGTGTAAATACTTACATATATAAGGATATAGATAGATAGATATCTAGCACTTTAAATTTTGCAAAGTGTTTAATGCATTATCTTATTTGAACCTCACAATAATCCTGGGAAATAGATATTGTCATTATTCACATTTTTACAAGTCAGGAAACCAAGACAAATAGAGGTTAAGTGTCTTGCCCAGAATCACACACCCAGGAAGTATTTGAGATTAGATTTAAACTTAGATTTCCATGAGTTGTTTATAGCAAGCAAACTACCAAAGGGATATGTTATAGAGTAGGGCAAAACAAAATCATTTGAAAGAACAAAACACTATAATCTCAAGGAACATAACAATAAAAAAGTAATAAAAAGGGACAGCTAGATGGCTCAGTGGATATAATACTGGCTCTGAAGTTAGGAAGACTTGAGTTCAAATCCTGCATATGTGACCCTGGGCAAGTCACTTAACCCCAATTGCCTCATCCAAAAAAAAAAAAAAGGCAATGAAAAAGGCAATGATAATCTAGTTCTCAAATTATGATATGTAGCAGTAATCCTCAAAATGTATTTGATTATTAAATATATATACATATGTATACATACATATGTGAAAATTAGGTTTTTGGAATAGTTTAGATAAGGAAGAATCAGAAACAATCAATAAAAAAACTCAAGAGCACAGTGATATTCAAGGAAAAACTTCCCATTTGACAAGAACTAATAGGAAAGCTCAAAAGTAATTGGGGAGAAATTGTTTCATATGATATGTTATTTAATTTCCTTCAGTGATCACAAAATTAATTCCCAATTTGAATAAGAATAATACACTATTTAAGAAGTAGAAAAGAATGAGATTAAGTACCTTTCTTGCCTTTTCTTTTTAAAAAAAAATTTTTGATCAAATATCTTTCAAAGGTATTTGGTTAGGACTATCCCTATCCAAATATTAACTAAAAGCTATCACAAAAAGAGATAATTCAATCACAGAAAATTGAAAAGTGTTTACAAAAATAAAATCAATGTCAGAATACTAGAGAAAAGCATTTATTTTGAGCAAAAAGTCTTCCCTTCAGTAATTTCTCATAATTCTACTCTAAATATTCTCTCTCTCTCTCTCTCTCTCTCTCTCTCTGTGTGTGTGTGTGTGTGTTAGTGAATGATCAGGAGACATTCCAAATGGTCAAAAGACAAAGATTTTTTTTCAAAGAGAAACTCAAAAATAATTAAAATAATATGAAATCTTGTAAAAATAATAAAAATCAAACTAATTGAATTTTTATTTCAAATTCTAATTTGAAATCTAAATCTAAAAAATAACAAAAGAATGGATGTATTCAGCATTAGTAGGATAATAAGCAAAAACAAAGAAACATGACAACCCTATTGATAAAGTTGAGAATCAATTTAAACATTAGGAAAATAATTTGTAATTACAAAGAAAAAAAATGATTAAATGTCCAGACACTTTCAACAGATACAGATACAGATCATTACTAGGCATCTACTCCATTCAGGTCAAAGAAAAATCTCATGTGGGGCAATCTATGCTCAAAGAACTGGAGCTCATGAAAGGAAGAATGACTACATATATTGTGGTAGCTCAATGTAATGAAAATAGCACTGTGCCATTAGTGGTGACATCTACAACTTTAGAAAAGCATGACCAGTGAATGGAAGCAAAGTGAGCAGAAAGAAATTACAAAAAGACAAAGTGACCACTACTAAGAAAATATAAATAGAGGTGCAGCCAAGATGGCAGAGAGTAGACACTTCTCTATCTGACCTCCTCTAAGCTTCCTTCAAATCAACAGCAGATTAAGCCTCTAAACTGGTTTTGGAGTGACAGAACCCACAAATATTTGAAGTACAACAAATTTCCAGAAGAAGATACTTTGGAAGAACGTCAGAAAAGAACTTCAATTACACAGGGGGAGAGGCTGCTGAGCCCAGATCACAGAATAGGGAGCTCAGAATAGGGGTTGGGGCTGAAGCCAGGGACACTAGGGAATCTACTGCAAGGTTATTAGGCTATTCTGTCCTGGTTGCAAGCCAGTGGTTCAGCAGATATTTTATGAGACATCCAAAGCAAATACAAAAAGCAAATAGCTCCTAGACCCCACAATGAGGTGCAAGGTATTTTAGAAGATTCTCATTCAAATAAGGCTTATCTATTTATTAATAGTTTTGATCTATAAACTTAATTTCTCAAATACATACTCACTTTAGAACTGAGTCAAATGTACAAAAATAAGAAGCCTTCACCAACTGATCAATGTTCAAAGGATATAAACTGTCAATTTTCAAAAGAAAAAATCAGAATAGTCAAACAAGTTGTGGTTTATAAGTGTGATGGAATAGTACCATGTAATAAGAAATGAGCTTGATGATCTTAGAAAAATATGCATATACATTTTACCATGTTTAACATATATTGAACTATTTGTCATCTAGAGGAGGGTGTGGGGAAGGGAGGAAAAATTGTAGCACAAGGTTTTGCAAGGCCTAATGTTACAGATTTGTTTCAAAAAATGACAAGACCTATATGAACTGATCCAAAGTTAAATGAGAAGGGCAAAATCATTATGTGCAGTAATGTTGTAATGATGATCAGGTCTGAAAGACTTGACTACTCTGATCAATACAACAACCCAAGACAATTCCAAAGAACTCATGATGAAAAATTGCTACCCATCTCCAGTGAGAGAACTTATAAATTCTGCAGGCAAATTGAAGTATAATTTTCTCTCATTTTCTTCTTTTCTTTCTTTCTTTCTTTTTTTGAAATATGGCTAATAAAAACTATCATTTTCCACAATATGGGTGGGAATTGGATGGGACAAAGGAAGAGAATTACAGTTAAAAAAAAGGATATAAAAGTAAATAAATAAAACATTTAAAAATAAAAATAAGATAAAATTACAAAAGGGAATATTTCTCCATTTAAGAAGCTAGTTGTTTATTTAATAGAAATTAGTTTATCATCTGAAGAATGGTCTTTTTATTTCTATAATTTTTCTAATTTTTGTTCCTTTGATTTTTAGAGTTTTAACATAAATGCGTGCTATATTATACTGAAGGTCTTTTCTTGTAATGGTTTTAATTATTTAATTTGGTTCAATTATGGGTTCTCTGTTTTTATTCCTGGAATTTATTATGCTAATTAATGTTCTGATGCTGAAGCATTCTTTGATTCATGGTATAAATTCAAGTTGGTAATAATGAATAATTTTCATTATATGGCTTTAATCTCTTATTAGTTTTTTATTGAATACTTTTGTATACATGACTACTAGTAAGGTTAGTTTACATTTTTCTTTCTCTACTTTTCCTCAACCTGGTTATGAATCAAAGCTATATGTCTCTCACAGGAATAATGGTGTACAGCTGAGAGAATTTATGCAGTATAGAGCTTTTTATTCTTTAAATGCTTGGTGGCATCAATTCATTTGGTTCTAGAGTTTGCCCTTATCCCCTATAGGAATTGATCATAGCTTATAAAATTTTTCTTTCTTTAGGTGGCCATTTATTCCATTTTTGTTAATGTTAATATTTTGCATAACCCCTGAATTTAGCACAGTTCCTGGTAGAAGCTTAATAAATGGGAATGAGTAATTAATATTAATCTATTCCACTTGAGTTCTTAGTTTCTCGACATATTTCTTGGCATAGCAGGTTATCAACTTTAAAAAATAATTATTCATTTTATAACATCCTTCTCACTATCAATTTGACTTACTTTCTCTTATTTTGATCAAATATTTTGCTAGTATTTTTTCACATATAATTTTTGAGATATTGTCTTAAGTGGGTCTTTGAATATTGTTAACTTGTGAGTTTCATGCATTTAATTTATGTATTTTTTTCAGTCATCTCTTTTTCTTTGTTACTAACAGAAGTGCTTAGAGATAGAAAATATCACTTAAGGATTGTGACAACTGTGTATCACACATTTTGTTGTGTCATCTCAATATTACTGTTACAATCTTCAATATATTTTTTTATTAGTCATTTTTTCACTGGCCTTTCTGTGGTACGATGCTAAGAATGTTAATCTTTTGAGCTCCTGAGTTCAAATAAAGGCTTACCAATTACTCCTTTTATGATTTGTCAAATCGTTTAGCCTTTTTGGGAATCAGTTCTTTCACCTGTAAAATGAGTGAAGTTAGTCTATATGAGATCTCATGATCCATCAGCTCTAAATTTATGATCCTAATCTTTTAGAATATTTTCCAATATCTATTTAAGTTCACATTGTTTCTCCTTTGTTGATTATAATGTTTATTGAGTTACAATGAAGGTGTTTTATTTATATAATCCATATATAAATTTTGATTTCTGTTTTTTCACATTATTAAAAATTATTTTTTCTCAACATATGATCAACTATTGTATAAGTTGTATGCAAGCCTGCTAAACATATAAATATTTGATTCATATTAAGGAGTCTCGATAAAATACTCTTCTTTTAATAATGTTGTTCAATGTTGTAATTTCTTTTGCATTTATCTTTCTTTGATTTTTTTCAACCTAAGATGAACAGGTAGATTGTTGTTACTTCGAATTAAAATCTTATCTTTTGTTTCATTTTGTCTAGTTTTTTTTTTTTTTTGAGCACTTGGTTACTATGACTTTTTAATGAATATAGATTTAAAGTTCATTTTTTTTCAACTTACCTATAATGCTTTTATCATCATGTTGCCTCTTTGCTTAACTCTCTTGATGGTATCTATATTTATAATCTCCTACTTTGAAATTATGTTGGTTCCTCTTGCTTTTGAGGGATTCAACTGGAGTTTACTAAACTCTGCTCCAGCCCTGTGTTTTTTAAAATGGATGAGTCTCATATTTCATGCAAGCAGCAAATTGGTTGATTTCATTGTCTAATCACCTTTGTAATTACCCTGTTGTTATTGTTTAATTCAGTCCTTTATCATTAAAATTTTAATTTTCTTCCTCTGTTATCTTTTTTTTATTAGTATGAGGTACTGTACTGCCTTTTGTTTTTAATAGCCTAAACTTATCTTCTTTCCTAACAATCTTTTTTTGCTCACATGTAATTTTGTACAAAATATGCATTATCTTTCTTTGAATAACACCTAAGAATAATCCTTTGATCCTACTAATCTTGTGTTGGTTTTATTTATATTACTTGGCACAATAGTTATATCTTCTGCCTCTTTCTTATATAGATAACAAAAAATGAACTGTTATCAACAAAATATTTTGCTGTGATCATTGTTATTATTATGCATAGCTTTCCTTCCAAACTAATTTTATTAACATTAACCTTTAACTTTAATAACTTTATTTTTATTGGGAAAATGATATTGTAGTGTAAAGATGCTACCTTTCCTCTGTTCCTACAGCTGTTCATAGCTTTTAAAAATTCGAGAAGCAGCTAGTTGCTGCAGTGGATAGAGCACCACCCTTGAAGTCAGGAGGACCTGAGTTCAAATCTGGTCTCAGACACTTAACACTTTCTAGGTATGTGACCCTGGGCAAGTCACTTAACCTTAATTGCCTCAGGGGAAAAAATTGAATGGATTGATAAGTTTGTCATGAATTCACATAGAAATCTTTAAGCAACTCCTCCTGTTATTGCTCACTTATTGGTTTCTAGTCTTTCTCTTGTTTCCATTGCTTCTAAATAATTTCTTCTGTGATATGTCTTGGAAAGTGTTAATGGAAGTTTTTCTCCATGTTTTCTCAGTGTTCAGCAATTCTCAGATTTTCTCACTAAATTCTATGGCTTGGTTTATAGAGATCAGAGATCTTTCTCCAGACTTTCCAAGTGATTAAAAAATGTACTACGTGTCTTTAAGTCATTATCTTCTTTAAAAAATTTGCTGAGTCAATGTGCCCTTAAAAGGCTACAGCTATTTTTGTGATTTGGCATTGTTTTTTCTATGTTGTCTATTCTAATTCTGCTGTCCATCTTATGGTTTTCTTACTTCAATAATTAAAAAAAATCTTATTGCTTCCAGGTCCTTTTATTTTTTGCATTGCAATCCTTAAAACATCATCTATGTTTTTATCAAGCATTCCACCTCTTTTCTTGAGACTTAACTACATTTACAATCTGATCAAAACAAGAAACTCTTATAGTGATACCTTCAAGTTTTCTATGTTGTGAGTATTTATTGCGTGTGGTGTGATCTCTCTGTGTCCCTGCCTCTGTCTTTCTCTGTGTCTCTGTCTTTCTCTTAGTTATTCACTTCTCTTAGTCTTTTCTTTGATTTTTCTAAAGGTTTTTTTAGTAGAAATTTTATTCCTTTTCTCTATTTTTTCTTCCTTTTCTTTCATTTTTATTGGTGCATTTGTCTCTGCTTTATTCTGAAGTGGCAAAAGGGAGCTGGACTTAGTCAAGACCACTCACTCAGCCAGCTTGCCAAAAGTCTCTGATCATCATCATTTACTGTAAAAGTAATCTGATGTAAAACAGTCACTTCAGCAAGGAAGCCAACGGAACTGAGAAACTACCTCAGCTAGCCAGCATTGGATCTCTTTGCCACCAGAAAGGTGTGGCAACCAAGGCCAGCACCCGTGTAGAATGCATCTCCATGGTAAACATTTCAGAAGAGTATATTATTAGGTGCTACATTGCCTCCCTAGAGAAAGAAGCAATGAAAGAGAAAGTGAGCCTGCAAAGAGTCTGCTTTCAGTTAAACCTTATGATCTAGTGAACAGCTATGGGTAGAACTGGTATAAAGAACATCCACAAGGAATAGACAGATCTCCTACCATTTTTCTAGTGATTTCTTCTGATCACTGTTACCAGGAGATTGACCGTATCTGCATTCAAACATCTCAGTCAGTCCCTTCTACACTTTGGGAGAGTCTAGATGTGGTTTGTAAGATGAAGTCACAAAGAAAGCTAGGAAGCAACAAATAAAGATGGGAGAAATCACTATTTAAAGTAGAATAATGCTAAAGGAAATTAAAGATTACTTTTCAGGACATCCCAATGAGGAGAAAAGATTATGTTGAGCTAATTAGGCCATTCATTGTTAAAGTCCTGTACCTAGAATTAGGACAATCACTTTTCAGTCATGTCTGACCATTTGTGACCCCATCTGGAGTTTGCTTGACAAAGATATTATAGTGGAGGAAACTGAGGCAAATGGGTTATGTCTCTTGCCCAGGGTCAAACACTAGTAAGTATATGAGGCAAGATTTTAACGCATGAAGATGAATCTTCTTGACTTCTGGCTTGTCACTTTATCTACTGTATCACCTAACTTCTTTGGAACAGAACACTTTGAGAGAAAATCCTGCTTAAGACAATTAGTGGTGGTTTTTAAGTCATTTGATCTCTCCTTGCTCAGTTTATTCATCTGTAGCATGAGGGTAGAGGAATCATAAACTGAGAGCATGTTTTTTTTTTTTTTTCAGAGCTAAATAGTATTTTTAAGTGAGAAAGAAGATAACTGTATACTTTCCAAATTTTATAAAATCTCCATAAGACAGGCCCACATATATCCTCTTTGGGGTAAACAATGAAAATATAAGAATCATTTTCTCTTAAAGATGTTTTATCATGAATTTGAAAATCATCAATGATCATGAAAATTTCCATATACAAATGTGGAGTAGAAAGATGATTGCATATAATATTGTGACTCCATTTCATTCACCTTATTTTAAGTATTCATTAAATTGAATATAATTGTGCATTAAATTGCTTGGCTTGACTGCATCTCCTTCCTAATGTCTTTCTCTTCTCTTCTGTTTATTTTTGAATATTTAATGGATGAAAAGTTCTTTGTGGAAAAAAGTTCTAAGTCAAGTTTCTTAATTATTTGGTTAATATTGTCAATGGAATTAAGAAATCTGAATTTGGAGACTAATTCTGATTCTGATGACTTAAGAGGACTTGGAACAGGTAACTTAAGGTACCTGAGTCTAAATTTCCTCTTGTGAAAATTGGGTGCGAGGTGAACTAGATTGCCCTTTCTAGGTCCCTCCCTCCCTCCTCCTCTCCCATCCCATTCCTTTGTCCTTCTGTTTTTCTATTTCTGACTCTTCCTTTTTTTATTAAAGATTTTATTTTCAAACATATGTATAGATAATTTTCAGCATTTATCCTTGAAAAACCTTGTGTTTCAAATTTTTCCCTCCCTTCCCCTCATCCCCTTCCCTTGACAGCAAGTAACCCAATATGAGTACAACGTGCAATTCTTCTCTACAAATTTCCACAGTTATTTTGCTGCACAAGAAAAATCAGATCAAAAAGAAAAAAAAAGAAAGAAATTAAAATGCAAGTAAATAACAAAAAGAGTGAAAATACTATGTTGTGATCCACACAGTTCTCTCTCTGGGTATAGATGGCTCTCTTCATTACAAGATCATTGGGAATGGCCTCAATCACCTTGCTGTTGAAAGGAGCCACGGCCATCAGAATTGATCATTGTATAACATTGCTGTTGCCATGTACAATGATATCCTGGTTCTATTCACTTCACTTAGCTTCAGTTCCTGGAAGTCTCTCCAGGCCTCTCTGAAATCGTCCTGCTGGTCGTTTCTTACAGAACAATAATATTCCATAACACTCATGTACCATAACTCATTCAGCCATTCCCAGCTGATGGGCATCAATCCGATTCCTGGAGGGTTAATCCACGTGTGGTCAAGCTGGAGCAGTGGGACATATTGTGTATATTGGAAAATATGAGGGAAAATACATGTGGCCTCTCCCTAAAGGCAGGTCCATTAGAATTTTTGGAAAGAGTAATGGGGTGCTGACTGGCGGTGCAAGAATGCTGAGACTGAAGATCAAGGAGCAGAACAGTGAATTTCAGGAATTAAAGAGAGCTCACAAGTGAGGAAACTTTATCAATAGGTCAGCCCCTCCTTTACAATTTATAGCCTTTGAGAATTGTTGAGAGCAAATCATTAAGAGTTTATATAACTTGTCCAGGGTCCCACACACAGCATGTGTCAGAGACAGGGGTTTGGAAGCCAAACTCTGAGGCTTGCTCTTTACTCTGTAGTCCACGCTCTGCTGAGAAACCAGCAGAACCCAGGAAACAACCAGTGGAAGCTGAGGCTGACTCAGCTCCAGGCACTGCATGGGGCATCTGAAAAGGTCTGAACCAATCAGTGAGAAGAAACAATGTAGCCATGTTGCCATAAAGCCCAGCCTCATTCTTTCTTGGCTGCTTATGGACTTCTCCGCCAACTGAGAGATCTCTGTAGTTGGCCCTCGGCCCATGGGTTCTGAAGCCAGATCTCTTCATCCTTCTGGAGGCAGAGTGTGCCGGGACCATGTGCACAGACACGTGCCAGGCCTGTTTTGCCTCTTGTTGACCAATCCAGATTCCACTGCTTGAGGGAAGCCACATTCCAACCTTGCTGGAAAAGTGGGACTCTTCCCAAAGCATTCCTCTGCCCTTTTATGTGCACACCCCAGCCCATTCAAGACAAAGCCACATGAGACAATTAACAAGTGAGCAGTGCAATAAAGGGAGCCTGACCTCGCCTCCAGCTCCATCTTGCCCACCCTTCAGCTAAAACTCCAGGAAGAGGCTCAGCAGTGAAATGACCCAGAGAGACACTGGCAAATGGGCCAGACCAGGCACCCAGAGTAGGTCTGCACCAGGGAGGTGGGACATTCACATGGAGAACTGGGAAGACTGACCTTGGAAAAGACACATCTCTTCTCTAATGATTTAGGCCATGGGTGTTGGAACAGCCCCTCATATGAGAAAAAGGGGGAAAGCTTATGACTTTTATTGAATGGATTATTTGTATACCCCATTTGGATGGATATTTTAAAGATTTTTCATCAGAAATAGACTCTCTGGAATCGGTTTCTTTTGTTAATGTACACACACATATATAGTTGTATCTCAGAGATGGTGGGGCTTTGTGAGCAAAGAACTTGGGATCAAGAAAACTGTCCTGACCTTGCTCTGAAACCTTCAGACTGTGGGACCTTGGGCAATCAGTTAAGTAATATGTGAGTTAGGAACTTTTCACATATCCATGCACGCATCTAGTTATGAATGTATGTATGGGCTGTGTGTATAAGTGCATATCGCATATAACTTGCACAAATGTGCATGTATTTATTTCTATATTTCTATGTAGTATGCAACACATGTATTATATGTGTATACATACATGCATATTGTTGTGTACATTTGTGGTGTATAGACATATGAATCATATATATACATAAATGAATTATATAAAATATATTCCAAAATAATATATATAACATATATTACATAATATATGTAATACATACATATATCATTGGATATGTGTGTGTGATATAGACAGAATAGCAGTACTACAGGGAACATCTGAGGCAAGATAACCTGGAGTTGATCTTTTGCTTATATAGAGACAGCAGATATATTGCACATATGGAGAATGAAGCCATCTCTGAATCTTAGAAGTTCAAGGGACTTTAGTGATCATGTCATCTTCTGTGTCCTTAATAGAAAGCCCTTCCCCAAGCAGCCCATGAAGCCAGGCTTTACTTGTGGACTTCTCATGATGAGAAGCCTATTCTTTCTGGATACCATCCATTCTGCTTAAATGCTTTAAATTTAAAAATTGTACCTATCCCTCTCAGTTCTTCCCTGTAGGACCCATCAGAATTTTCAAAGCTGTAATTAACTCAGTGAAAACTCCATTTAAGCAGAATGAGCTTTCTATTAAGGACACAGAAGATGACATGATCACTTATTATCTATGGGTATTGGGTTTAGATCTGAGGTTTTATCTCCATAAGTGAATCCCATTAAGAAATCTGCCTCTGCAGCAATGCAGGCTGGAGTTTTTTCTGAATCTTATAATCTTAACACATTTCTAGAGCTCAGAGAGGAAATATGATGTACCCAGGATCACATAAATAGGCCATATAAGGTATGGTACTGGAATCCAGGTTGTCTTGCCTCAGATGTCCCCTGTAGCACTGCTGTTCTGTCTATATCACACACAGGCAGGACTTTTCAGCCTACTTATGCAAATGCTTTAGCAATGCCTCTAGAGCACCCAGGGAAAATGGCCTTTGAATCAGTCATTGCTCCTGCACTTTTGGGGACAAGGGAATGAATTGGCCATTACTCCTGCATCTTTTTTTTTTTTTTTTGCAAAGGCAATTTGGGTTAAGTGACTTGCCCAGAGTCATACAGCTAGGATGTGTCAGGTGTCTGAGGCCAGATTTGAATTCAGGTCCTCCTGACTTCAGGGCTGGTGCTCTATCTACTGGGCCACCTAGCTGCCCCACTCCTGCATCTTTTAGAATGAGGGAATGTTGCTCAAGGTGCCCAAAACTCTGTGTTTCAACAGGAATTAAGATTGGGTCCTATTGGTGAGATAATCACTGCCCAGACTTCAGATCCTTGAGGTCCCCAGTCGATGTCCTTCATTTTTGCAGAAATGTAAGCTTGGTAAATGAAGGTGGGCAAGCCTGGTGATGGATTCTTCCTGTTATGCCCCAAATGTCCCTGGTGTCTCCATCCAGTAATAAAGGTATCCAAGTTCCTGATTGTTTTCCATAGGACCTAAACAAGAGGGGCTGGTATATTATGTATTTTTATAACCTCCTGTCATCATCTACCTCAGTTCAGTAGTGGGTAGAATGGAAAAGACCAGAAGACAAGGTATATGCAGCATTTTTCTAAATCGCCTCCTTTCTCCTTCTTTTTATCTTCTGGTGTTCACTGAAATTTCATTTTCTTTTGAAAATGCCCCCTTCTCCAAGACTGGCTGTTGCTTCCCTCACACCCCCTGACTAGGGCCAAAAAGAAGATTGGATACTTTGAGACCATTCCTCCTCTGCCATCAATCAATAGGCATCTCTATCTCTTCTAAACTTCATCTTGCAATAGCAACAAAATAATTTGATGATCAACTGTGATGGATTTGGATCTTTTCAACAATGAGGTGATTTAAGGCAATTCGAATAGATGTGATGGAAAGTGCCATCTGCATCCAGAGAGAACTATGAAGATTGAACGGGGATCACAGCATAGTATTTTTACCTTTTTTGTTTGTTTTCTTGTTTTTTTTCTTTCTTGTGCTTTTTTTCCTTTTTGATTTGATTTTACTTGTGCAGTATGATACATATAGAAATATGTTTAGAAGAATTATAAGTGTTTATTATATATCAGATTTATTTGCTATCTTGGGGAGGATGGGAGAAGGGGAAACATTTAGAACTTTAAAAATTTTACAAAGGTGAGTGTTGAAAACTATCATTGCATGTATTTGGGAAAAAATAAAATAGTATAATAAAATAAAACCTTTAAAAAATCACTTTTGTCCAGTATAGTAGAAACACAGGCATCCTGCTTGTTGGTGGAGCTGTAAATTGATGGAGTTTTTCTAGAAAAAATATGGAAATATGTTTTTAAAGTCTACAAAATATCCATGCTCTCTGACACACTTCTAAGCATATCATAAGGAGTTCATTATCAAAAAAAAAAGCTTCCATAGGTACCAAAATATTTACAACAGTAATTTTTGTAGTTGCAGAGAACTGGAAACAAAGTTGCTTGAGTAAGAGCTAAACACATTGTAGTCTGTGAGTGTGAGAATTATTGCAATGTAAGAAGAATAAGTATGAAGAACACAGAAAAGTATGAACAAATGTACATTAACTGATATAAAATGAAGGAAGCAGAACCAAGTAAACAATATACATAATGACTACACCAAAGAAGATAAGAAAAACAACCACCACTAAACAATCAAAAATGAATGCTGTAAAATGTTAAAAACAAGCTGGAACCCCAAAAAACACATGAGAAGATCTCCCTACTTTATCATTGAAGGCAAGGAACATGCCATAAAATAACAAATTTACTCAACATAATTGTCAATTTAATTTTTTCTCCTCTTCCTCTTTTTATCCTTGTATTTTTAAAAATGTTATAAGAGATGATCATTTGGAAGTATTAGAGAGAGGAATATGAAAGTAAATCAAGGTGATATAAAAACATAATATATCAGTTAAATTTATTTTAAAAGAAAAAAAAAAGTTCCTTCCATGCCATCCCAGATTTTTGTTTCTTGCATCTCTGAATCTTCCAAATCACTCTTTTTCTGCTATAAGTTCTTTACCTGGTTCATTGTTATCTTTTTCACTCCAAGTTCTTTCCCTTTCTAATGTACATGGAGAACTGTATTAAGTTTTAGGTCTAAAATAGGTATATTCATAGTTTAGGAAGGTGGTGAGTAATCTGGAGAGTATCCAGGTTTTGGAAAGGATCATAGATTCATGGATTTCAAAATGAATGGAACTCCCAGGAGCCATCTAGTCCAATCCTCCTCTTCTTCTAGAGGAAAAAAACTGAGGCTTGCCCTAGTGGCTTGCCCAATAAGATAAAAGTATTGAGACAGGTGGGATTTAAATTCTAATAGACTGACTCTGAAGCTAGTGTTCTTTTCTACAGTATCATGCTGCCTCAAATCTATTTCATCTATGGAACTATGAAGGGAACTTAATATATGTAGACTGAAGAAAACAAGACTCATGGGGATCTTATAGTATTTAAAGGATGATTATGTGAAAAAGAGAACAGACGTACATTTGGGGTTGGTTTGGGTCCCAGAGTTCAGAATCAAGATTTAAGTTGCAAAGTATCCAATTTAGACTTAAAGTCAGGCAAATAGCCAAAATCAAACCAATCCAAAACAAGCAAACAAACTAAAAACAAATTTCCACAAAATTAGAATTTTCTAAAATTAGAATGGGCTACCTAAAGAAATAGTGGGTTACCCCTATTGAGATATCTTCAAGTAGAATCTATTTGAAATCTTGTCCAAGTAGGTTGTTAAAGCGAGACTTTTTGGTTTGAGATTGGACCAAGTGGTTTTTGAGAGCCCTTCCAACTAGAAAATTCAATGATTTGGTCAACAGATCGACTTCCCAGCTACCCAACTTACCCAGTTCCCATGACTTCAGATTGTCTAACACAACCCTTTTCCTATTCCCAACATGTACACACTGAACGGTATTCAGTTCAGATGCCAAAATTCCTTATTACTGCATCTCTTCCATCTATTGTTTCCCATTCCCACTACATTCTCTGTTCATACATTTCTTTCACTTCATTTTTTCATGCAAATTATCATGGGAAACACTCATAGCCTGTTTATAGTCCTTTGGGTCACCTCAAATTGGGTTTTCTATTTTACATAGTTACAGACCCAAGACATGAATATGAGCTCTAGTGGTTAAAAACTCAATGTGATTTCTACTTTAGGAGAATTCTAATTTTGAAGCCTGCATTTTGGCAGTAGGTGGTCATGTGCTCCATCAGCTGTGCTCCTGGCTTGTGCTTGGCTGATAAGGAAGGTATCTCTATGCAGGAGGTTCTAGTATACTCTGATACTCCTTATTTGCAGTAAGGATGTGCTACCTCGAATATGTTTGGGGTGTCTCAAACATCTCATGCTTTTTCTAAATGTTTTCTGTTACACAAAATCTAAAACATGCCCTACCATGTTCTCTTCCCCTTAATTTTTAAACCCAAGGGTATTTTAAAAGAAAATAAAATCCATATGCTGCTGATTCATTTACACTTAAATCATTAAGAGACTGTTTTGTAAGAGCTTTTTGATGTCCAAGAAGTTTTTCTGGGGCCCTTTTATAAGCCATTTTAAGTTGATCTCCCTTCCCCTTCCCTCCTCCTCTGCCCCACACTGAAAAATAAAAGTTGGAGAAGTTGGAAATTTCCAGGAGATGACTGTAAACTCTAAAAGGCTTTATTTGGCTGAGGACCCTCAGCCCACACATATCAGTTTAGTTCTGGATCTGGCACAATGATAGTCCCTGCCTAGAATTCAGATCCTGTATTGCTTGATGCATCTCCTCTCTATACTTTCTACATTGTAGCATTCTTACACATTCCCACAGTTAGTCATCATTTACTTCCATGTCTCAATGATCAAATATTTTAGAAGGAAAAATGAAACAGTTAGAAATACAAAGCCTGAAAAAATAGAATAATTGATCAGTGGAATAGGTTAGGTTCACAAGACACAATAGTCAATGATTATTTAATAATCTAGTATTTGATAAACCTAAAGATCCCAGCTTCTGGAATAAGAACTTTTTTGTCACTATTTTTTGTCACTATTTGACAAAAATTTCTGGGAAAATTGGAAAATACTATGGCAGAAACTAGGCATTGAACAATATCTACTACCCCATCCCAAAATAATGTCAAAATGGATTCATGATTTATACATAAAGAGTGATATTAAAAGCAAATTAAAAGAGGGAGGGATGTGTGGCCAAAGGAGAACCAGAGTATATTATGAAATGCAAAATGGATAATTTTAATTATATTTAAAAGTATTTGTATAAACAAAATCAATGCAGGCAAGATTAAAAGAAAAGTAGAAAATTGGGGGGGGTTATATCCAAGGATTCTGATAAAGGCCTCATTTCTAAAAGCTATAGAGAATTAACTCAGATTTATAAGAATACAAGCCATTCTCCAATTGATAAATTGTCAAAGACTATTTTCAAATGAAGAAATTAATACCATCTCTGATTACATGAAAAAAAATTATCTAAATCAAAATTGATCAGAGAAATACAAATTAAGACAACTCTTAAGTACCACTACACACTTGTCCGATTGGTTCAAATGTTGTAGTGGATATGGGAAAACTGGGACACTAATACATTGTTGATGAACAAGTTGTGAACTGATCCATCATTCTGGAACTATGCCGAAAGGACTATCAAATTGTCACTACTCTTTGATCCATCACTGTCTCTATTGGGTCTGTATCCTAAAAAAAATCATAAAAAGGGAAAAGGACCCACATGTACAAAAATGTTTGTAACAGCCCTTTTGTAGTGGCAAGGAACTAGAAACTGAGTGGATGTGCATCAGTTGGGGAATGGCTAAATAAGTTATGGTATATGAAGGTTATGGAATATTATTGTTCTGTAAGAAATGACCAGCAGGGTGATTTCAGAGAGGCCTGGAGAGACTTATGCGAACTGATGCTATAAGTGAAGGGAGTAGAACCAAGAGAATATTGTACACAGCAATAAGATTAAACAATGATCAATTCTGATGGACATGGCTCTTTTCAACAGTGGGGTGATTGATTGAGGTCAGTTCCAAAAAACTTGTGATGAAGAGAGCCATCTGCATCCAGAAAGAGGACTGTGGGAACTGAATGTGAATCACCACATGGTGTTATCACAATTTTTGTTGTTGTTGTTTGTTTGCTTTTGTTTTGTTTTGTTTTGTTTTGTTTCTCATTTTGCCCTTTTTTTCTTTCTTGAGTTTTCTTGTACAGCATGATAATTGTAGAAATACATATTGAAGAAACATGTTTAACATATATTGGATCATTAGCCATCTGGGGGGGGGAGTAGGGATAAGGTAGGCAGAAAAAAATTTGGAACACAAGATTTTGCAAGGGTAAATGTTGAAAATATTCTTTGAAAAGAAAAATATTTAAAAAAGAAAAGAAAAGAAAAGAAATGTGTAGCTTACCAAAAGACTTAACCCAGCTTCTTTTGAGTCCTTTTAGCAAATGACATAATTTTATTGTCTTCTATCCCTTCCAGAAAATCTGTCAATTTATATCATGTGTCATCCCTTAGGTTTTAGGACTCCTGAATCCTGCAGGGTATATAGTTTGTGGGTTTTGGTGGTGGTGAAACACCCCTAAAGTGTTCATGTTATGTTTTTAGACTTGAACATACAAAACATGTAAGAGACCCAAAACCATATTGAATCTGGTTCACTAATAGCTCTTAACTGGTTGTTACAATTTAATGTTACAAGAAATCATCCAAATAATTGTGCCAAAAAAAATCCTTTTGTGTTGAAATATTGAGGTCATGATGGGTAAAGTTTTTTTGGCTGAAATTATCTCGATATATGTGCCCAGTTTCTTTCTTTCTTTTCTTTCTTTTTACAATTCTAATAGTATTTTATTTTCCCAAATACATGCAAAGATACTTTTCAACATTCAGCTTTTGAAAATATTGTGTTTCAATTTTTTTCTTCCTCTTCCTCCTCCCCCCAATACAACAAAAAATTTAATATAGGTTAAACATGTGCAGTTCTTCCAAACATATTTTTCTATTTGTCATGCTGTCCAAGAAAATTCATATCAGTAGGGAAAAAACACAAAAAAGAAAAAAACAACAAGCAAAAAAACAACAAAAAAGGTGAAACTACTATGCTTTCATGCACATTCAGTCTCTATAATTCTCCCTCTGGATGCAAATGGCTCTCTCCATCACAAGTTGATTGGAATTGTCTTGAATCATCTCATTGTTGAAAAGAGCCAAGTCCATCACAGTTGATCATCACATAATCTTGTTGCTGTGTACAGTGTTCTCTTGGTTCTACTCTAAGTTCCTAGTTCTTAACTTTTTTTTTTTTGCACACTTAGACATGGGATGTAAATTTTCCAAAAAATTCTGGCATCCATCCATTAATCCATTTATGCATCCATCTAGTTATCTACTTATCTAAAAGTTTAATAACTTTTTTTGTGATTTCCACTATAGTCAGTTGTGGAAACATATACCTCCTTACTCCTTTTCAGAAAGGCTACCACTTTGTAACAAGGAGAAACCATTATATATAACAAATGTCACAGTAATTTTGAGAGACCATGTATACACTACACTCTATACTCAGACTGCCTGCCTCTACCAGGAAAAGAGGGTGCTGGACTCCCTCATTCCCTTTCTGTGGCAAATGATAGCCAAAACAACAGCAACAGCAATGATAACAACAATAATGAACAGCAACAATAATAACTTATATTGTATCATGCTTTATAGTCAAAACATCTTATGTATAGCAACACATTTTGTCCTTTCTGCAATTCTGTGAGGTAGGTGTTTTTATCTTTCCATTTTGACAGATGAGGAAACTGAAGGTGAAAGAGATCAAGAGCCAATAAAAGTCAGAGGCAAGATTTGAACCCAGGCACTCGTGCCTTTAATTTTTACATAATCTTCATGCTGAAATAAAATATAATCACACAGAGAATATCTTTATTTTATTTGTTCTTTCTACTGATATTGTTGTAGTCATTTTCCTTATTATTTTACTGGTTCTACTTACTTTATGTCAGTTCATGCAATTCTTTTAAGATTTCTCTAACTTCATAGTCTATGACTTTTTTTTTAAAAAGACTCAACAATAGTCTATTAGATTCATATTCTATGATTTGCCCAGCTAGTCTCTAATTGATGGATAGGTACTTTGAGCATTAGTTTTGAATCAAAACTATGATTTTTTTCCAGCATACCAAACTCCAACTAAGGAAACTCATTCTTACCAATGCTGGGTGGTATCTATTTTGCAACTCACAGTCACAGAACAGAGGCTCCTACTCTGAGATTAATAGGCCTAATACAGGTTTATGAATATTTTTAGGAGGCACAATTTCTAACCTAAAGTTGACATTTCTTTACATTTTGAATGTAGTTAATAATCTACCAAACTGGACAAAATTTCCCCAAGATCCATGACACACAAAACAGATTAAGAACCCCAGCTTAGAGAGTCCTTCCTGGGGCACCAAAGCATAGAGACACCTTGCTTAGGGTAACATAACTACTATGTGCCTATCAGAAATAGGAATTGGTCTTCCTGACTCTGAAGCTGCCTCTTTAGATCCACATCAATATGGGTGCTACTTCACCCTTTTTTTTTTTTCCCTTGGTTCTTTTTTTATTTCACAAAGATGCATTAATATATCAACACCATCTCCCATGAGGAATGTTTGGCTTTATTCACACATCTCAAAATGACCATCCTTTTTGAAAACTAATTTGCATGTTAAAGGCATATTTTTGCAACCTAGAAAAGTTGGAAGGCATGTTTCTTCTAGTAAATATCTCATTCCAAAACTAAGTTATAAAAATAGAGTGTTAACAATAATTCTTCTTCATGCATCATTTATGCAAATTGAGACCTGAGAATGATTTAGCCTCTTCCTGAATATCAAGAAACGCAGGAAACTCAGGCTTCCCCTTAAGGTACCTATGTTCTTTTATGCCTCAAAATGCCCAAAGGAAAGAACTTCTTGGAGTACATGTAGGAAACATCTAACTTCAGTGTATATGGAGGTAAGTGAATATATCCCCTCTTGTTTAAGCCATGGCAAGAAGACTTTAAGAAAAACACCTAATGGTTAAAATTTGCAGAATCTCATTGGGACAATGTAAAATATACCTTCTCAGGCTTAAAATCCTCCTTTTGTTTTCAGAGATAGTAAAAGGCCTTATTGGGGATCATAATTTCTGCTTTGACCATCTCAAACTTCCACCCTTCAGAAGGTGCAATTGGCAACCAGCAGGACCAGAAGTGTTCAACCCATGGTAGGGCCAAAACACCAATTAACCGATTGCTGCTTTAATCCCCTCAATTCCCTCATGGGTTAATTCTATCTCTGAAGCATGGTGGGTGAAGTCACATGTACTGAGTATTCTCAATGAACCCCAGAATGTCAACATTAGGGAGGACCTCAGTTTCCATGGAATCCAGTCCATGCCTGTAGAGAAGTCCCTTGTACAATATGAAATGAGATAAACAACAAGATATATTTCTATGTGACTGATAGTCATGAGCCAATGGCAGGAAGCTCATTAGAGACAGCATAACAGAGCACTGACCCTGAAATCCAAGGACCTGAAGGTCAGACCCTCTTTATGCTAATTACATTAGGAAATCTCAGGTAAAGTCATTGCATATTTCCCAGTAAATGAAACACTGTACTTAGACTCAGGAAGAGCCACATTTGCATCTAGTTTCAGAACTTCCTATTTTTGTTGGAACCCTGGACAAATCATTTAACTACTCAGCCACATTTTCCTCATCTGTCAAATGGGGATAATAATACCTCTCATCTCCCAGAGTTGTTGTGAATATCAAATGAGAAAATATTTGTAAAGAGGTTCATGAACATTAAAGTGCTGCATGAATAGTATCTATTATTTTTTGTATTACTCTCTCTGGATCTCAGTTTCCTCCTCTGTAAGATGAGGGGATTGAGCTAATTGGTCTCTCCCAGCTCTGGATCTATAAATCTCTACTACTTCTTTGGACAATGATTCCACTTCAGACAGAACCAATCGTTACAAAGTTTTGTTTTTTTTTCTTCTTCTTCTTGTCGTTTTAAAGATGAAAGAAAGTAAGATGGTAGTGAGTTCTGCATATTAAAATAATAATAATGATAATTTGCAACTGTTAGTTGCCAGAAGACTTTTCTTCTTCCTTACAATCCTCATGAAATTACCCTTTCTCTGTTAGGTCCTAAAGGTTCCTCTTTAAAATCTATAATCCAAATTCTGGGAGAAGAGTCTAAGAAGGGAATTACACTCCCTGAAACTGCTTCTCCTTCAGGTAACTCTCCTTTGGTATCTGTGTTAGTTCATTAATTCATAGGTGTGTCTCTTTCTTTGTCCAGTTGAATGAGTTGTATCTTACTGGGTCTTTTGTCTCTTATCTCTTGGGAAAGTGGGATAATTCCCCCTTCCTTCCTCTATAAGGAATTCCTTCCCATGGGCTCATCTGGAACTATAATGCTCAGCTCCAGAATGGAAATCTACCCTTATGGCTTAGATCCCTTTGGAATTGAAACTGCTAAAATTCTTCAACTTAAAGTTGTAAGAGGTATGGATAGGGGCAGCTAGGTGGCTCAGTGGATACAGCACCAGCCCTGAAGTCAGGATAACCTGAGTCCAAATCTGGTCTCAGGCACTTAACATTTCCTGGTTGTGTGACCCCAGGCAAGTCACTTATTCTTAATTGCCTCAGCAAAAAGCAACATATATATATGCAACATATATATATATATATATATGTATATATATATATGTATATATATATATATATATATATATGGGTAGTTTGTGGTTAGTTAATCTTGCTCCTTGCCAGCCACATACTTTGTATTGATTTTCAGTTTATATTTTGTATCTGGTACATGTAGGACCTTGATAAATAACAATCCAAGTAATCTTACTTTGATGTAGTTTTTGATAACCCCACATTACATTTATGCCAAAAGAAAGTTTCCAAGGGATATTTAGGAGAGGAGGATAGGATTATTCAAACTATTCTTTGCCAAAATCTAGATTAAAAACGGATTGATTATTGATTTTTCCCATCTGCAAACTCAATTGCTCTGATATTTTACAAATAGATTTTTCAAAAAGAATTATTGGGTTCAGAGAAAAGGGGTTTGAAATCAGTTTTCTATTAGCCAAATGATTTTTGTATTGCCAGTAAGATGAAGGGGTGTGCTTTTAATGTTTTTTGAGAGGTCACATCATTTTTTAAATCCAACACTAGAAACATTTATTAAATACCTACTAGGTACTAATCCTTTTGTTGAACATCCTAAATAGGCTTTGCTGGGAAGAAGAATTAGACTTTACCAATTTGGTCTAATAAGGCAGGACTATTATTAGTGGATGGACATTTCAGAGAAGAAGGCATCCACTTAATAATAGGGAGGGAAAATTGTGGGTTTGATTCTGGCATTATGGTAAAAGAATCATAACTATCATATACTACCCTATCACATTGTACCATCAAATCATATTGTTTCATTGTATTATATTATTTTATTTCTATGGACCTCACCTCGTTAGCCTTCCATTCACAAAGAAATGGGGGAAATGCTAAATAAAACAAAGGAATAAATTGTTTGTGTCTGACAGTAACATTCTCTTCTGATATTCTTTTACCTCTCCAACAAAAGGAGGAGGGTTCATTTCTTTTTTTCATGTTATCATATTATCAGATATGGACTGGTACTTGACAAGGACACAATGTTAATCTTTCTTTCCATTTGTTCCATTGTCCTATTCATTTGCACTGTTGTAGTCCTTTCAGATAGTTCTGCTTAATTTAGTCTTGTCAGTTCATACTAATTTTCTTATGTTTCTCTCAATTCCTTATATTCTTTATTTTATATGGTGCATAAAATTCCATTCTATTCATGTGCTGCTATTCATTTAGCCATTCTCCCAATTGATGGGCATCAACTTTGTTGCTGGTTCTTTGTAAAAAAAAAAAAGAAAAGAAAAGAAAGAAAGAAAGAAAGAAAAAAGGGCTGATGTGAACATTTTGGAGGTAGACAGGACATTTATTTCTATCCTTGAACACCTTAGCATATATGCCCAACACTGGGGTCTCTAGATAAGAGGGTATGAACAATTTAGTCATTATCTCTACAATTCCAAATTATTTTCCAGAATTGTTCTTTCTGTTCTCACCTCAATCAATAGGGCATGGTGCCTAGCTCCAAAGTAACTCTACCATTGACAATCGTCCTTTATTTGACTTTTGTCAATTAGTGAGGTATATTAAAGATATTTGATTTGCATTTATCTTAATTTTTGGAACACACTTTCTTATAGTTGTTAATAGTTTGATTTTTTTTTTTCTTTTTGAGATTTATTTGACCTTTTTAATTACTTATCTTTTTCTAGAATGGATCTTGTTCTTATATATTGGTTCAAATCTTAGGTAGTAAACTTTTACAGAGATTCTTGATGCAACTTTCTTTCTTCCCTGACAATAGAGAGTTTCTCTCCTTTTCCTAGTTGCACTGATTTTGTTGGTGCAAAAGCTTTTATATTTCGTGTAATCAAAATTGTTTATTTTCTTCTTTTATTTGGCATCTCTGTCCCTTTGTTTCTACACATATTTATGAAAGGCAAATATCCTTAACATTTTTGATTTAGATCATTTAAATAACTTCCCAACACACATATGTATATGTATATTATAAGCATATTCTCATCCTTGTCATTCCTCCTATGTTCATAGGCAACTCTGGTAGCTCTCTTTTGCTAACAAGTGAATTTACATGCCAAGCAAAATCCTTTTCATTATGATCCAATCCAGTAGTTCCAGATATATTATCTCAATTAATTTACTCTATGTTCCAGCCAAATAAACCTCCTTTTACTCTATTGAATAGGCACACATTTCCTCCCATATTGTTTTTTTCTTAATATTGTTTGTATTCTTTCCAGTCCTTTAAAGTTTAACTAAAATGTTACCTTGGCTATGAATCCTATCTTGATACTCCTCCCTCATATTTGTCCTTAATGATAGTCTGTTTTCTTTTAAGTCTCACAAAACACTTTGTTTCCTTCTCTTAAAAGCACTTATGGAGAAACAGGATAAGTTACAGTTAATTGGTGTTTATATTTCATCTTTCTAAAAGACACTAATCTCCATGAGGGCAAAGACTATGTATCTTCCAAATTTGGTGATTTCCCTAAGCAGTTTGCTTAGCACACATAATAGTCACTTAATAAATCTTTACCTGATTGAATTAAAAAAAAATTCACAACAAATTTAGAACATAGCTTAGGATGAAATGGAATATTAACAGCCAAATTCAACGTCAAATGCCACAACCTGAATATGTCATTATTAAACATCTTTGGGAATATATGGAATGTCAACTGTCTAAGACTCTAAACTTTTTGGATGTTCCCTGGAAGAAAAATGTCCAGTCACTATGTTGATACTTGAGAGAAAACCCCAGCATCCTAAGGGTTAAAGAAGGCAAGTCATTCAAAAACAGGGACGAAAAGGCACAAAGAAATCCTGTTTGAGTCTGGTGAAGATTAACAGACCACCACAAAAAAGCCCCAAAGCATCCTTCAAACCTCTGAAAAAATGTACTAAAAATGTTACCATGGGAACAACCAATTAAAGGAACCAATAAAAAAGGACAACTATCTGTACCTCAACCCAACTATACAAACAAACAGTAAAAACACTCTCATAAATCAATTGCAATCTGAACTTGAGTGGGGTGGGAGTGGAGGTTAAAAATCTCTTAGCCACAAAACCCCCCAAAATATTGGTTAAGGGGAATAAAAAACTCAACAGCAGCAGAAGAAGAAGGCACTAGGAAGCTCTACTGGAAATAGCAGTCATATTGCAACTCCGATGTTCATTTCCTGCTTGGAACTCAGTGACAAGGATTATTAATGTCCAATAATGATTTCTATTCTAAGCTCTGGGGTTTGAATTGAGGCCAAATCTTTGGTGTCTATGGGATCTCATTCCTTCCTTGTGAATCTAGAACTGGTAGATTACAAGACCAGGTCACCTTTTTGTCTTTAAAAAGGTGATTGATATATAATTCCTCCATTCTCTTTTATCCTTGCCATCAGTTTTTGTGGTATCTGTACAACTGGAAGTGCACAAAATGCCCATTGCCCTCACAGATATGGATGGTGAATCCAAATCTCCCTACCCTGACCCTTACTAGTTTCAGAGGCTGCTGACATTTTGGCCAGATGAGGCATGTTCATGAAAATTTCAATGGGTGAGTTGGAAAAAAAAAGGGGGGGTGGGAGGAGGGGAAAGAGTAGCTTTAGAAGCTTGAGAATGTCTCTAGGGGATTGTTTGAAAGACATCACCCCCTCATCCCCCGCTCACCAACTATTGCTTTTCCTATTAGATGTTTTGTTTTTCTCTTTAAAAGTTGTCCATTGTTTGTAATGAAATCCTTAAATGTCTCCATTCACATTTCTTCCCATTTAAATCATGAACTCAGTTTCCCAAGGGATATGACTGGACCATGAAAATCTGTAACTCACCAATGCCTACACAGTGCTAGGAACATGGAAGCACTTAAGGAAGATTTGTTGCCCATATGACTGGTCTTATCTTAGAACAGCTGAAGAAAAGACTGCAGAAAGAATTAGGCAGCAACTGAAGGAAGTGAAGTTCTGCACCCAAAACAAGGAAAGAAGTGAGACCACAATCTCTTGCAGAGGTTTAAGCATTTTGTAGATGAACATTCAATTTTTCTCTTTGGGACCCTTGGTTTGATAGTGTGAAAGGAAAATCACTTCCTTTTTACAAATAACATTTGGAATCCCAATAGGTAAAAGTCCCCTGAAGGTCTTCCATTTAGACCAATTCTTATCCATTCTAGCTTATTCCATTCCATTTTTATTCCATCTCCAAGCAACCCTGTTTGAATTAGAGATGATCCAGAATTATGATGTTTAATGTCTACACAATTCTTTTGTGTTCTGTGCCCCTTGGAAGCTTCTGCCTTGGAGCACATAAAGCAGGCTCTGGTTGCCTATTGTCCTTGGGATGGAATGTGATATATTTAGTGACATAGGGACTTGTCATGTTGTGTTCTTTGAGCCTCTGGGCCAAAGGACATTTTGTCAGCTTCCTGGGCCAAGCCACAGTTGGGGGAGAGAGTCGATAGACGTAACTTTTCCTTGACATTCCTGAGGGAGTAGGGCCTTATGAAATTGTTTGATAGAAACCTGAGGACCCAAAACAGATGTCATTCTGAGGACCCAAAGCTTTCTGCCTTTGTGGTAGGAGGCCAACTAAGTCCCCCAAAGGGTGGAGTTCGCCTTTCCCCCTTTGTTTATCCATTGTGGGATTGGAAACATGATGAAGGCACTAGTCTATTAAAAATAATGGAAAACCTCAGCTGGGTAGATGCTCAGTCAGCTGGTTTACAGAGAGGGAGGGAGGACTTGTTTTGCTAACTCGGCCCTCATTTGAAACTCACAGGTTGGGAATTCTGGATCAAGGCAGGACTGAGGCGCCTTGGATGGCTTACCACTGGTGGAATTGGACTTCCTGTTTTTAAGGGAAAGTCTTAAGAAATCTTGTTCAAAAGGATTCCAAGATCAAATGGCTGCTTGAATAATGATATTCTGATGATTTAAGTGGAAATGCGGTAGCAACATATGAAATAAATTGTAAGCAATTTTTTTTAAATGATGGCTGGAATTAAGTACTCAGGAAAGCACACATTTCATTTAACTGGGCTCAGGGTTAATTTTTTTTTTTAATCGCTTAAACATTCAAAATGAAGTTTTATTTGATGAATCACTCACAGTAGTGACCAATTGAAAACATAAAACCTTCTTGCCCAAACACAGTAAAGCAAAATAAATTTGGCTAATCCAGTAATGATTGTTTTTCTTGAGAGAGCCTGAAATCATGAAAAAGTGAACATTTATTTGTCTTTAGTGCTGATATGAGTACAGTCTTCCAGCATTAATGGGAGTCATTAGATCATTATTGTTGAAACAAAGACTGTTTTCTGCTTTCTTAGACAAAAATTGTATACATCATCCTCAGAAAATATAAGCTCTTTGAGGGAAATGATAATCTTTTTTTTTAAGACCCCCAAGTACTAATCTAGTGCCTTGCAGAATTAAAAACTAAATCCACCTAAAATCAATTATAAAATACCTATCATGTGTCAACCATTGTGATTGGAACTGGAGGTATAAAGACAGGTGACATAATCCCTACTTTAAACAAACTTTTTTTTTAATAAAGCTTTTTTTTAAATTTTCAAAACATATGCACAGGTAATTTGACAACACTGACCTTTGCATAGCCTTGTGTTTCAGATTGTCTCCTCCTTTCCCCCACCCTCTCCCCTAGATAGCAAGTGATTCAATATGTGTTAAACATGTTAAAATATATGTTAAATCCAATATGTATAAACATTTATACAATTCTCTTGCTGCACAAGAGAAATCAGATCAAAAATAGAAAGTAAATGAGTAAGAAAACAAAATGCAAGTGAATAACAACAAAAAGAATGAGAATGTTATGTTATGATTCACACTCATTTCCCACAGTCCTCTCTCTAGACATAGATGACTCTCTTCATCACAAGATCTTTGGAACTGGCATCAATAATCTCATTGTTGAAGAGAACTATGTCCATCAGAATTGATCATCATATAGTTTTGTTGTTGCCACGTATAATGATCTCCTGGTTCTGCTCACTTCCCTCAGTTAGCTCCTATAAGTCTCTCTAGGACTCTCTGAAATTGAAATCATCCTGCTGGTCATTTCTTGCAGAAAAATAATATTCCATAACATTCATATACCATAATCTATTCAGCCATTCTCCAACTGATGGGCATCCACTCAATTTCCAGTTTCTTGCCACTACAAAAAGGAATGTTACAAAGATTTTTGAACAGTTGGGTCCATTTCCCTTTTTTGTGATCTCTTTAGGATATAGGCCCAGTAGAAACACAGCTCGATCAAAGGGGATGCACAGTTTGAAAACTTTTTGAATGCATAAATAAACTTTTTTAAAGCCTTCAAATGTGATGATAACAAATACATTAGTAAAATACAGTATGAATGTAAAGATAATAAATATAAATAAATAAAAATACATTAAATATGTTGTAAGAAGGACATTGGGAGCTGGCAGATCAGGAACGATTTCATTTAGAAGATGGTACTTGAAGCAAGGGTAAGACATGGGAGGTGGAAATGCATACACAGCTTGAATAGGACAAGACTAATTCAAAGCCACAGAAACCAAAACTTAATTTATTCAAGAAGCAGGGAAAAAGTCAGCATGGCTTAACTAAATGGCATGGAAAAAAAGGAGAATTTCTACTTTGGTTAGTTTAGGTAGGAGTTAGATTATGAAGGGCTTTCAGATCTAAACAAAGTAGTTCATATTGAATTCTAAGAGCACAAGATTGTCACTAGAGTTTAATATGTAGCATAATGGCTCAGCCTGGTCTGTAAAGAAAATCACTGTGAAAACTTAGTGGAAGCTAGATGGGGATGTGGAGAAACCTGTGAAAGGAAGACCAATTAGGAGGGAACGGCATTAATGTAGGAGAGGGGTGGTCAGGGTTAAAGTTGTGTGAGTGAAGAAAGGGATTGGAATCAACAGACATTGTGAAGATAAAATTAGCAACACTGGTGACTGATTGTCTATGTCAATCAGTCAGTCAATCAATAAACCCCATCTGCTAGACATTGTTGCTAAGCTACATGGGGTGAAGGGAGTGAGGAATACAAAATAAAGCCAAGCATGGGAACCAGAGAGAATGAGAAATAGCAGCACCTTCAATAGAAAGAGAGCATTTGAAAATGAGATGAATTATGGGGTAAAGGTATTGTGACCTCAGACACTTACTATTCACATGACCTTGTGCAAGACAGCAAGTCACTTAACCACTATGTACTTCAGTTTCCTCATCTATAAAATGGAGAAAATAATAGCACCTATCTCCTAAGGTTGTTGTGAGGACCACAATATCTATAAAAAGCTTAGCACATTAAGCTAACATGTTATTATTATTGTCATCATTTTTTACATAAGCACTTAGTTCCTAGAACATAGTAGGCATTATATAGCACTAGCTATTATTATCATAATTATTTGAATGAGGTAAGCTTAAGATATTTTGGTGACATCCAGTTTTACAAGCCCAATTGGCAGTTGTGGATTATGAGACTAGATCTCAGAGGAGAGATCAGGGATGTATATGTAAATCTGGAAATCTCTTTATCTTGAAAAGAATAAAACCTCTGGAGATGAGGAGATCACCAAGAGAGAGTGTTTATAGGCCCCCAAATGGAGATCTGAGACACACTCACAGGGGCAGAATACAAATGATAAACTAGCAAAGGGGATGGACAAGGAAGAGTGATAGATGTGGGAAGTGAATTGGGAGAGAATAGTACCTGAAAAACCCAGAGAGAGAAAGATATCTGGGAGAAGGTGATTAACCATGGCAAACATCTCTGAAAGTTCACAGAGGAGGATGGAGAAAAGACCATTGATCTGATAAGTAAAAGATTATTGGTAACTTTGGAAAGAACAATTTCAATGAAGGGATGATGTTGGAAACAAGATTGCAGAAGACTGAGGAGTGAGAAGAGGCAATGAGTGGAGGTGATTTGATCAAGGAGTTTGAGTGAGAAAGAGAGGACAGATATCATCAGTCAGCTAGCATTTATTAAGGATCTGCGACAACTAGGGATACAAAGGGGACAACTGGAATATATCTCTCTCTATCTACACACACGTGTGTGTATATATATATGTATGCATGTATTCATGTATATATGTATATACATATATGTATGCAGAGTATATAAATTTTATCCCAAGAAACTCTAAGTCTAAGAGGAAGACTTGGATATGTTTGAAGACATTATCACAAGGATAAAAAAGGAAAATATTGAAGATTAAATAGAGAGAAGTGATGATAGTTGCAATCTTCTGGAGAAACTAGGAGATGAGTTTAAGACAACCTATAGATGATTTGACCTTGATGAGGAGGAGGTCCAATATGTTAGGACTGAAACAAATGAAGAAAGAGTTGAGAGAAGCATAACAAAGGGTTTTGAAAGGAAGAGAACGAATTAGGGAATAAGAAGTTTTTATATATAATAACAGTATTTTATTTTATTTTTGATAATAAACAGTCTCAAGCTAAGATATAAGGGGAAGGAGGTAATGCAAAAGACTTGAAAAGAGAACAAAAAGCTTCAAATTGCTTCTTTGGAGAATGAGATAGAATTAGGGGGAAATGAAAAGATTACTTTGCTACAACAAGGAGCCCAATGAAATTTAATGACATTAAATTCTAGTGTTTATAGTTAGCTCAGTTGTTTGACTTCCTCCAGTTCTACTCAGCAGTATGTGATTAAAAGTATAGATGTTATATTGTGGGTATAGTCCAGGTTTGATATGGGATGATAAGGGGATGAAAGACATAACTTAATGAATATGAAGCTAAATTATTTAACAATAAGGTCCAAAATAGGAAGAGAGGGATGAAAGCCAGAGTAAAGGAAAATGGACTAAAAAAGTGTTGAAGTCTAGAGAACCTGAAAGTAAAGAGGAAGAATAGGTTTGGGAGAAGTGCCGCATACAGTCATGGAAATGATAGAAATTTATGATCTGATAGAGGAATTTTAGAGTTCTGATAGAGAAAATGAAACAGGAGTGTATAATGCTAAGATTGCAAGTATAACTCTTCTTGTATGTGGGGAAGGTGAAGTGAAGAATTCGATCATGAGATTTAAAGAAATTGAGGAACTGAACAATTAGAGAGTCACTAGAATCATCAGTGGTGATATAGATGTCCTTTAATATAAGGGGAAAATAGGTCTCCACATGAACTAGAAGATGGAAGGGGTGTCTGAAAAAAGAATTTTATAATAAAAAGAAAGAATTTCAGAATGCAAAGAAGTCTATTTCTTAAGGAAGAAGAAAGTCAGAAAACACAGAAGAAGTGATGGGATCTAGTTAGAGTACTGTTGAGGACAATGGAGATGAGAGAAGAGGTAGATGGTTTTGAGGATAGTTCACACGTTTGTGCCCAGTGATTAAGACAAAAAATACAGACAAAATGTAGATGGTGGGAGAGTCTCAGCAATAGTGAGTAGCTGATTAATAATAATGCTTAAAATCTTGAATGAGGTGTCAGAAGCAGTCTGACTATAGTCACAAGAGTCACAACTATATGACTTGAACCATTCCTTCCTGATTGCATGAGTCTGTTGTTCCTGTCCTGCTTTTGCTTCTCTATTGTGCCTGACTTTGTGTTTCTAGCACTTAACAGAGTATCTGAAAATATAATAAGCACCAAATAAATTCTTGTTGAAAGAAATCGTTTTTTAAACTGTTTGTCATAAGTCATGAATTGTTGAAGCTTACTGACCCCTTCATAGAATCATGTTTTTAAATGCACATAATAAAATACACAGAATTATAAAGGAAACCATCTATATTGAAATATAGTATTTGAAATGTTAATGTGGAAGGCAGAGTCAAGATGGCAGACAGCAGACATGACTTTCTGTGATCTCCTCTGACCTTCTCTCAAACCAACAGCAGATTAAGCCTCTAAACTGGTTTTGGAGTCAAAGAAACCACAAATATTTAGAGTACAATATAAAAGAAGATACCTTGGAAGAAGTTCAGAACAGGTCTGTTTCAAACAGTCCAGACTACAGCACAGGGAGAATGGGAAAGGACCTGGGGTGGGGTATCAGAGCTTTGCAGCTTCCATGCACCTGGGCATCTTCTGTGAGTCTCTTAGACTACTCTGTCCTGGTTGCAAGCAGGTAGTTTGGCAGATTTGCTACAGAAGGCAAGTTGTAAACCACTGAGCCCTGGAAGAATGAGGGATCTAGCCAAGATTACCCAGCACCAGAATTCAATCAGCAGAACTACCCCAGGACAAACTAAAGTAATTGTCACTCCTTTTCATTAAGAGTAAATCTTTTAAAAATGAGCAAAAAAACCCAAAAAGAACTCTCACCATAGACAGCTTTTATGGAGAGAGAGAAGAACAGACTTAAATCCTGAGGTTCCTAAAGTCAAATTAACTCCATATGAAGCCCCAAAGGGAGGCAATAGGCATTTCACAAGTCTTTCTTGGAAGATTGCATAAAGGATCTTAAAAGAGAGAAGAAAAATGGGGAAATTGAAATAAGATCTTTGCAAGAAGGGATGGGAAAAGCATATAACTTCCTAGAAAATAGATTTGATGAAATGGAAAAAAAACACATATAATACTTTCAAAATAAATATGAAAAAGATAACAATTCATTGAAAAACAAAATTTGTGAAATGGAAAAAAAATGCAATGAACAAAGCAATTCAATTGGCCAAATGCAAAAGGAGTTAAAAATGTAATTGAAGAAAATAATGCACTAAAAATTAGAATTGAACAAATGGAAGGGAATGACTAAATAAGACATCAAGAATAAGTCAATCAAAACAAAGATGAAAAAAATGGAAGAAAATATGAAATACCTTCTAGGAAAAACAATTGATCTGGAAAATAAATCTAGGAGACACAATCTAAGGATTATTGGACTTCCTGAAAGCAATGATGGAAAAAAAAAAAAAACCTAGACTTTATCTTAAAGGAAATCATAAAGGAAAACTGTCTTAATGTCTTAGAATCAGAAAGTAAAATAGCCATTGAATGAATTCATCCATCACTTCCTGAAAGAGACCCCAAAATTAAAACCCCAAGTAATATCATGACTCAATTTCAGAACTATCACACCAAAGAAATGATATTGCAAGCAGACAAAAAGAAACAATTTATATACAAAAAAGCCACAATTAGGATTACCCAGGATCTAGCAGCTTCCAAATTAAAGGATGGAAGGGCCTGGAATTTGATATTCCAAAAGGCAAAACAACTTGGATTACAGCCAAGAATCAGCTATCCAACTAAAATGAGCATTATCTTTCAGGGAAGGAAATGGACATTCAATGAATTTCACCTATTTCTAATGAAAAGACCAGAACTGAAAAAAAAATTTGATCTCCAAATACAGAATTCAAGAGAAGCATAAAAAGGTAAAACGAAAAGAACTCTTGAGATCTATATTTCTGTTATGGGTATACTTAGAGAGTGCCAGTATAATTTGATTTTATTATGATAATATGAAAAAGAAACTAGAGGTGGAAAGGGGATCATACTGGAAAAAGAGGGAAAAGGAGGTAAAATAAGGGAAATTACATCTCTCAAAGAGGCAAAGAAGACTTATTATAATTTAGGGAAAGAAGGGAGAGGGATGAGCATTCTGTTAATCTTACTCTCATCAGATTGGACTCTAAGAGAGAATATCCGACATATTTGATTTCACAGAGAAACTTGCCTCACACTATAGGGAAGTGGGAGGGGAAAGGGAAAAATAAAGGAAAAGATTAATAGAAGGGAAAACAGAAGTATTAGGGGAAAGGTATAATAAGTAAGGGGGAGGGACTCTAAAGGGGCAGGGCTGTTTGAGGTAGGTCATCATCAAAAGCAAAATACAGGGGAGAAGGAAAGGGGGAAAGGAAAGAGAAAAGCATAACTTAGGATAAATAAAATGGCAGGAAATACAGAATTAGTAGTTTTAACTGTGAATGGAAATGGGCTGAACTTTCCCATGAAACGAAAGTGGATAGAAGACTGGATTCAAAGCCAGAATCCTAGACTATATTGTTTACAAGAAACACATTTAAAGCAGAGTGATACATACAGAGTGAAGGTAAAAGTCTGGAGCACAATCTATTATGCTTCAAGTGAAGTAAAAAAAAAAAAAAGCAGGGGTAGCAATCCTGATCTCAGATCAAGTAAAGGCAAAGATAGAACTAATTAAAAGAAATAAGGAAGGAAACTATATTTTACTAAATGGTACCATAGATAATGAAGCAATTTCAATACTAAATATATATGCACCGAGTAGTATAGCATCCACATTCCTAGAGGAGAAATTAAGAGAGATACAAGAAGAAATAGACATCAAAACTACACTAATGGGGGATCTTAACCTTGCTCTCTCAGAACTAGATAAAGCAAACCTCCAAATAAATAGGAAAGAAGTTAAGAAGGTAAACAGAATGTTAGAAAACTTAAGTATGATAAATCTTTGGAGAAAACTGAATAGGGACAGAAAGGAGTTTACTTTTTTCTCAGCAGTTCATGGAGCTAAGTGGAATCTATACAAAAATGGACTCTGTATTAGGGCATAAAAACCTCAAAATCAAATGCAGAAAGGCAGAAATAGTACATACATTTTTTTTAAGATCACAATGCAATAAAAACCACATGCAACATAAGGCCTGGAGGAAATAGACCAAAAATTAATTGGAAATTAAACAATCTAATCCTAAAGAATGAATGGGTGAAACAACAAATCATAGACACAACCAGCAACTTCATCCAACACAATGACAATAATAAAACAACATACCAAAATTTGTGGGATACTGTATAAGGGTAAATTATATATCTCTAGATGAATAATTGCATAAAATAAAGAGAAGATCAATGAATTGGGCTTACAACTAAAAAATCTAGAAAAAGAACAAATTTAAAACCCCCAATTACATATGAAATTTGAAATTCTGAAAATAAAAGGGAAGATTTATAAAATGGAAAATAAGAAAACCATTGAATTAATAAATATAACTAAGAGTTGGTTTTATGAAAAAACCCAACAAAATAGATAAACCTTTAGTTAATTTGATTAGAAAAAGGAAAGAAGAAAATCAAATTGTTAGTCTCAAAAATGAAAAGGGAGAACTTTCCACCAATGAAAAGGAAATTAGATCAATAATTAGGAACATTTTGTCCAACTATATGCCAATAAATTTGATAATCAAAGTGAAATGGAGAAATATCTACAAAAATATAGATTGCCCAGATTAACAGAAGGGGAAGTAAATTATTTAAATAGTCCCACTTTAGAAAAAAGAAATAGAACAAGCTATTAATCAACTCCCTAAGAAAAAATCTCTAGGGCCAGATGGATTTACATGTGAATTCTATCAAACATTTAAAGAACAATTAACTCCAATACTATAAAAACTATTTGAAAAATTAAGGAAAGAAGGACTCCTACTAAATTCCTTTTATAAAACAAATATGGGGCTGATAGGTAGAGTGAAAACAGAAAGAAAATTATAGACCAACTTCCTTAATGAATATTAATGCAAAAATCTTAAATAACATATTAGCATCGAGATTACGGAAAGTCATCCCTAGGATAATATGCTATGACCAAGTAGGATTTATGCCAGGAATGCAGGGCTGGTTCAATAGTAGGAAAACTATTAGCATAATAGACTATATTAACCAAACTAACAAACATCATATGACTACCTCAATAGATACAGAAAAAAAAAAAAAAAAAAAAAACACTGGATAAAATCCAACATCCATTCCTGTTAAGAAAAAAAAAAAAACACTAGAGAGTATAGGAATAAATGGACTTTTCCTTAAAATGATCAGTAGCATCTATTTAAAACCAGCAGCAAGCGTCATATGTAATGGGGACAAACTAGAATTATTCCCAATAAGATCAAGAGTGAAACAAAGTTGTCCACGATTACCATTACTATTCAACATTGTATTAGAAATGCTAGCTTTGGCAATAAAAGTAGAAAAAAGATGAAAGGAATCAGAGTAGGTCATGAGGAAACCAAATTATCACTCTTTGTAGATGATATATGATGGTATACATACAGAACCTTAGAGAATCAAATAAAAAAAAACTACTAGAACCAATTAACAACTTTAGCAAAGTTGCAGGATACAAAATAAATCCACATAAATCATCAGCACTTTTATATATTACCAACAAAGTCCAGCAATAGGAGAAACAAAAATAAATTCCATTCAAAATAACTTTTGATAGTATAAAATATTTGAGAGTCTATCTGCCAAGGGAAAGTCAGGAACTCTATGAACACAACTCCAAAACCCTTTCCACAAAAATAAAATCAGACCTAATCAGTTGGAAAAAATATCAAGTGCTCATGGGTAGGTTGATGAATATAATAAAAATGGCAATACTACCTAAATTAATCTACTTATTTAGTGCTAAACCAATCAAATTCCCAAGAAATTATTTTACTGACCTAGAAAAAAATAGAAAAAACAATAAGGAAGTTCATCTGGAAGAACAAAAGGTCAAGAATTTCAAGAGAATTAATGAAAAAAGATGCCAATGAAGGTGGCCTCTCTGTGCCAGACCTAAAATGGTCATCAAAACCATTTGCTACTGTCTAAGAAATAGAGTAGTTGATCAGTGGAATAGAATAGGATCACAGGGAAAAAATAGGCAATACTATAGCAATCTAATGTTTGACAAACCCCCCAAACCCACTTTTGGGATAAGAACTCACTATTTGACAAAAATTGCTGGGAAAAATTGGAAAATAGTACAGAAGAAATTAGGGCTTGACACACACCTAACACCACATATCAAGATAAGATCTAAATGGGTTCATGATTTAGATATAAAGAGTGATATTATAAGCAAATTAGAGGAACATAGGATAGCTTACCTCTCAGAACTTTGGAGATGGAATAAATTTGTCCAGAGAACAATTACAACCCATAATTGAACACAAAATAGATAATTTTGATTATATTAAGCTAAAAAGTTCTTATATAAACAAATCTTATGCAGATAAGAAAGGAAGCAATAAATTGGGAAAAATTATATTCAAGGGTTCTGATAAATGCCTAATTTTGAAAATATAGAGAGAATTGACTCAAATTTATAAGAATTTAAGCCATTCTGTAATTGATAAATAGTCAAAGGATATGAACAGCCAATTTTCAGGTGAAGAAATTAAAACTTTCTAATCATATGAAAAGGTGCTCCAAATCACTATTGATCAGAGAAATGCAAATTAAGACAACTCTGAGATACCAATATATACCTCTCAGATTGGCTAAGATGACAGGAAAAGATAATGATGAATGCTGGAGGGGAAGTGGGAAAATTGGGACACTAATACATTGTTGGTGGAACTGTAAATAGATCCAGCTATTCTAAACAGCATTTTGGAACTATGTTCAAAAAGTTAGCAAACTGTGCATACCCTTTGATCCAGCAGTATTTCTACTGGGCCTATTTCCCAAAGAGATCTTAAAGGAGGGAAAGGGACCCACATACACAAAAATGTTTGTGGCTGACCTTTTCATACTGACAAGAAACTGGAAACTGAGTGGATGCCCATGAGTGGAGAATGGCTGAATAAATTATGGTACATGAATGTTTTGGAATATTATTTTTTTAATAAGAAACAACCAGTGGGATGATTTCAGAGAGGCCTGGAGAGACTTACAGGAACTGATGCTAAGTGAAATGAGCAGTACTCAGTGTTATCCATCTCAAGATCAGAATAATTCTCCTAATCCCCATACAGGCATATTGGGGTCCCCAGAAATCACTATTTCTCCCTCTCCACACTTCATGGTTAATCTTGAGAAGCTATAGGGACAATGGGAGGATGTGGAGATTATCTATCTATATAACTACATAGTTATGTCTGTCTGTCTATTTATAGCTAGAATTCATAAGCCCCCACCAGTGTGCTTTCCTCATAATTATCAGTGATATTAACAAAATTTAATTAACTTTTTAAAAAGGGTATTTCTTAAGGTGCTATAATAAACACCAACTTTGTAACTACCAGTCTAAGAGTTAGTAGAAAACATCCTCCCAAAATATTTGGACCTACCTATCAGGGCTTTGTGATGTTTGCTAGTGGAGAGAGTTTCTCAGTGTTAGGGATAATCAGAACCAGAAGTGATGAAGATCACAGAAGCTGAGGATATCAACGATACAGGCAAATCCATCATCCTGACACATACTTGAGCACATGGATATGAATGTCATGAATCAGAAATTAATCTTTGAAAGTGACATGTGAAATGTGACCAGCAGGGAGGTGGGACTTAGAGGTAATGTCATCTGCCTACTTCATCCATATTCATGAGGAAATCATTTCTAATACTTTGGTGGGAGGAGACAAAAGGAAGAAGGACCTAGAAGTGGCAGGACCATGAAAGATAGTCTCATTCAATGCTTCCTCTCATTTTACAGAGGAAGAAACTGAGGCCCAGAGAAAAAAAGTCACTTAGTAGTAAACAGCACACCAAAATTTAAAGTCAGCTTCTTTGACTTTGAAAGCCAATATTTTCTTTTCTTTTTTTTCCAATGACTGTTGAGACCCCAGGCTCCAGGACTGACTCGTTTACTCATTAGTATATATTTGCAGGTCAAAGCCCTAAGGGATCTGTCCCTTGGCTTCCTTATCTATAAAATAATGATATGCCTTCTTCTACTATCTACCTTATAGAGTTTGGGTGATGAAAAACTAAAACTTTAAAGTGCAAAGGAAAAACAAATTATGAGATGGAGGTTTGTGCTCAAGATTTCCTAAGCACCTGTTGGTGATCTGCAGAAGTGGGAAAGTTAGTACAAAGTGGGAGCAATATTTTTCTGTCTCCTGAGGGAAAATTTGGGCTCTGATACAATGAGAACATGAGTATTTTGTTTATATCTGAACACCTCCAAGTTGGAGATCCAAGAAAAAAAAACCCAAAATGGTAGCCAGTCCTCCCTCTATTTTGTCCCACTCTCAATTTCTATTTCTTCTTCTTTCTTCTTTTTCTTCTTCCTTTTTCTTTTTTCTTTTTCTTCTTCCTTTTCCTTTTCACCTCCTTCACCTCTTCCTTTTTCCTCCTCTTCCTCCTTTCACTCCTCTTTCTCATCCTTTTCCTCTTCCTCTATCTTCTCCTTCTTTTTGAATCTCAAGCTGGAGAACATGATAGAGACAACAATTGTTGGGATATTCAGGATATCCTGCCCATAGTGCTTTAGTTTGGACACCCAATCGATCTTGAGAAAGAGAGGTGGAAACAAAACGGGATAAAAGAGTGGAACTGATTTCCACATTAACACTGACTCCTTCAACCATATGCACCAACTCATTCCCTGCTAAAGTGTTTGTTGTGGTGTAGACATGTGCTTTGTCTTAAGTGGCTCTGGTAGAGAAGCAAAATTCCATCTGGTTTGGATGAGTTAAGGATATTTGAGATTTCCTTTGGTACTTACCCCACCCCATCCCCATCCCTATCTATTGGCTGAGATTCTCTACCACCACCCCCTTTTTTAACATTGTCCAGATACTCTCGTGTGTGTGTGTGTGTGTGTGTGTGGCCTGATGATTCTGTGTGTCCTTCTGAGTCCATGTTCTCTGACTTGATATCATTTCAGAAGTGTTTCATCTTTGGCAGGGAGCTCCTTTGCATCCCACACTTCCAAGATCACCCTAAGACTGGGTACTGTCATCTTCTGCCTCCATACAAATTGATCATCCTCCTCCACAAAGATCATTGATCTTATGAGCAGAAACCAAAAAAAAATGCAAAAACTACAAAGGAGAATCTCCTTGGAATTTCTTGGATTAAGAGAAAGGCTTCATATGTCACAGAATATTTATTTGGTTTCTCTTTTAATGTTTTAAAGAAACTGAGTCTGAGAAACTTGTTTTAACCTTTATTATCACAGCACCTCCAGTTCATAAACAGCCAGAGATGAACAAGTTCAAACTCTAACTGAATAGCAAGGAATTAAGCTTTAGCATCCTTCACAATAATCAAGCAGTCACTACTGTATTACTCCAAGTGAGGAGGACTGCATGACCACTTGAGTCAGCCCAGTCTACTTTGGGATAACAAGCTTTGTCAGAAAATTAAACTTGAAACTAAAAATGACTTTTTTTGTATCTGATATCAAGTGCAATGTTTGATATATAATAGAAACTTAATAAATGTTTGATTTATAGAGTGGTTAAAGTGCTTAAACCTTAATGTATGCTTCAATAAATTTTACCTGTTACCCTTAGTTCTGCTTCCCTGGGCCAAGCAGAACAAAGCTAATCCCTCTCCATGTAAGACCCTTCAAATAAGTAGACAGCTTCTGAGTTCTTCCCTATCCCTAGCCCCATGCCTCATCCTTAGTCTCCTTTTCTACAAAACAAACATTCTAATTCTTTGCATCAGTACTCATCTGCTATGGTGTTGCCCCCATCATCCTCATTATTATACTCTTCTCTGGGTTATCCCACCCAGGTCAATAGTTTTCCTAATTCAAGGCTACCTTGTACACTGTACATGATAAGAATATGGCAAAGCATAATGAGATTTTCCCTTTCCTCATTCTAGACACTTTGCATCTGCAGCCCAAGATCCCCTTAAATGTTTTGATGGCTGTTGAGGCACTCTGAAATTGCAGTGTATGAAAACTCTCAGATTTTCCTCACATGAAGTATTGTTTAGCCCTATCTTTGCCAGAGAGAATTCACAGAAGGGCAATCTCAAGCAATTACTGAACAAACATTTATTAAGCCTCTGTTATGGACTAATTCCACTTTAGGCACAAAATTGAATTACAAGTCATCTATGAAACCTGGCAATCTAAGAACTTGGGAACATTTAACGTTGAGCAGAGAAGACTCCAAGCAGTGGACATGATGCAGATGGCAATGGCTTCAGGTATTTTATAAAATTATATATTTAGAACTGAATGGATGTCCATCAATTGGAGAGTGGCTGAATAAATTATGGTATATGAATGTAATGGAATATTATTGTTCTGTGAGAAACGACCAGCAGGACGATTTCAGAGAGGCCTGGAGAGACTTGCATGAACTGATGCTGAGTGAAATGAGCAGAACCAGGAGATCATTATACACAGCAACAACAAAACTATATGATGATCAGTTCTCATGGACATGGCTCTCTTCAACAATGAAATGTTTCAAACCAGTTCCAACTGTTCAGTGAAGAAGGCCATATACACCCAGAGAGAGGGACATGAGATACGGACTACAACATATCTTTTTCATGCTCTATATCGATGATTGCTTGCATTGGGTTTCCTTTATCAGATCTTTTTTGTTCATGTAGATATGATTGTTCTAGCACAGCAAGATAAGTATGGAAATATGTATACATGTATTCGACTTGTCAAATATTTTAATATAATTAACATGTAGTGGACTTCCTGCCATCTAGGGGAGGGGAGGGGAAATAGGGGAGAAAATTTGTAACGGAAAGCTTTGTAATGGTCAATGTTGAAGAACTACCTATACATATGTTATGCAAATAAAAAGCTTTAATAAAAAACAAAACAAAACAAAACAAAACTGAATCTAGATGAGATTCTGACTTGATAAAAGAGTGTTTTTGTCACTATTAGTTTCATGGCTGTGTTCCATGTTTTCTTTGAGAGGAGGGCTTTTTTTTAATACAAAAGTAAAAGAAAATAAAGGCAGATGGCCAACTCAAAAAAAAAATAAGAACTGAGAGGAGTCTACCATGTACCAATGGGTAGAAAAGAAGGCTCGAAGAGTCACATAGCAAATAAGTGTCATTGCTAGAATTTGAATCCAGATCTACAAAACCACTTCTTTCTCCACTATGGTAGCCCAAAAGATTGCCCTGTGGAAGTGAAAAGATATTTTATTTGCCCTCAGAGGAAAGAATCAGGAACAATAATTTTAAATTGAAAAAGATGGACATATAGACTGGTTATCTGTCAGGGAAAAAAAAACAACAAAACTTCTAAACAAACAGAACTCTTCACGTGCTGTGTGGAGATTGGGAGCATTGGGAGATGCTAAATTTCCTTTTTTTTCTGGAGTTTTCCAACAAGGTGTTATGCTGTTTATCACGTTGGGTCATGGGGGTTCTTTTGGAGATATGATTTTGATCAGATCATGGAAGGCATCCCTTCTAATTCTAGGACTAGAATTCTGTGCTCTTCTGTGTGAATTCTTCCTAACTTTTGTGATATCAAATTAATTCAACAAAGGTTTATCAAATATCTACTAAGATCAAGGTATTGTGATAGGTGCTGGGAATTAAAAAAAAAAATAACACAATTCCTGTTCTCAAGAAATTTCCATTTTCCTGAAGTATATCAATACTAATCAAGAAAGCAGTGAACTAAGATTATGTGGTCCAAAGATAAAAATGCAAGAAGCCTCACCCTCAAAAAGTTTGCATTCTATGCTCTTAAAATGACATGTGTTCATATCGATAAATTTAAACCATACACAAAGAACACAAAAAGGAATTTCAGGAAATACTGCAATTAAACAAGTATAATAGATTAGAGTTAGAAAATGGAAAAAAAAGATATAGAAAAAAGCAGATAAATAGTCATGGGCCTATTTGGGGATTGGTCAGAATACTGATTACTAGGAGTATCATGGAGGGCTTCAAATGACAAGTGACCTGAATCTTGAAATAAGAAGTTTCTATTGATGAGATATTGGGAGAGCACTGGTATTAGCCACAGGTCAAAATCATAAAATAGAATAGTATCCCAGTGCAGTCTGAGGTTAATTAGAAGTGGAGCTGATCAAAGTATCTCACAAGTATTTCACACATTTTTTTATCCAAGTCATTGAAATTTTTTTTCCAGGACCAAGAATAAATCTTTAAGACATTCACTTTAAGATCTGGCTGAAAATTGACATCACTCTATCAACTTTTAGGGTCTGGTCATTCAACTAATTGGGAATCTACTATGCACAAGACATTATGACAAATGTAATTAAGCATCTTGCCAACATATGCCAACAGGCTGCCTTTGACATTTTACTAATATTTACTAATCTTAAAAACAGAAACTCGCAAATTCAGTTCATTAAAAATAATCTCACATGACCTGTTCTGGATGAATGCACATTGATTTGTATTGCTCAATAAATTTATTTGTTTGATATTTTTGGAGACTGCATCTCCATATTCTACCTAGGCTAGAAGTACAGCAGACATTCATAGACCATGACCATGACCATTGACCATGACCTAAACACAGGCATGGTCAGTATCAAAGCTATGTCCTTCATTTCCAAACTGGACTGGTTGACCTCTCCTAAGGTAATCTGGGGGTTCCCCATTGCTGATGTTGCTGGAGATTGCGGGGTGGGAACAGCCATCTTATTTTGATGAATAGCACAGACTCAATTGGCTTCCTCTTCTGAGAAGAGAAGGGATTGAACTGAACAGTCTCTAGGATCCTTTTAAGCTATAAACCAATGATTTGATTAGAATACTGGTCTGGTCAGGGTTTCTCTGGATCCAGGCTTCAATCCTAGCTAAGTCAAGATGAATTATTTGTGATTCCAGGTGAGTCAATGAAACTCTCGAATAAAATGTTTTTTTATCATAAAAGGAAAGATGGGTTGAAATATTGTTCTGTTCCTCAATCTTTTTAAGGTTCCACCCAAATCTAAATCTAAAAATCTATGAATTTCATGTCATCAAGTCTTTGTGAAAACTGTGAGAGTGAATGTAACATTTTGCAATAAAATCTTGAATTCAACATATATTTTTTATTAAAGCTTTTTATTTGTATAACATATGCATGGGTAGTTCCTCAGCATTGATCTTTACAAAGCTTTCCATTACAAATTTTACCCCCAGTCCCCTCCCCTCCCCTAGGTGGCAGGGAGTCCAGTTAATAATGTTGAAATACTTGACAAGTTGTGCAAGAAAAATCCTATCTACAAGAAAAAAAAAAAGAAAATCAGAGAAAGGAAACACAATGCAAGCAAACATCAATAGAGAGCATGAAAATGTTATGTTGTGGTCCATATTTCATATCCCTCTCTCTGGGTGTATATGGTTTTCTTCACTAGAATTCAACATGTATTAACCACATTGTGTACATTGAATGTAAACATTGAAAGCCATGACTTTCAGAGGTCCCTCCCTTCTTGGATTTTGTCTCCCATGCATAACTTCTCTTCTCCATTGACACCCTCCATTCTATTTGTCTATCTCTATAGATAGAGGCAAAAAGAATTTTGTGTGTGGGGGTGTTTTGTATAAACTGTGATGAATATAGTAATAGTGTTACATTAAAAAATAACAAGACTGGCTGACTAAAATTATTAAATGGAAATAAAATTAAATAAACTTAAAATTATTGAATGGAAATATGTTTAGAAGAATTAAATGTTTAACCTATATCAGATTGCTTGCTGTCTTGGGGAGGGGGGAGAAAAGGGAGAAAAAACTTGGAACACAAGGTATGTTGAGAATTATTTTTGCATGTATTTAGAAAAAAAAACAAGATACTATTAAAATTTTTAAAAGGTCATTATGTGATAATTTAGCCAGGGGAACTCATTAGTGGAGATTCAAGCTTATGATGTTATAAAATTACCTTTGATATCTAAGGAACATCTTCAGAATCCTAAGGGGAGATGTAACACTACTCTGGGACTTATGACTAGTTTGTGATAATAAGAGTTGAAAAAAAGGATCCTGTGGGTTTTCTGGGCTACAAACCCCTCTTCTAGAGGAATGCTGTCTAGAGACTTCCTGAAGGAATCATCGGTCCCATATGAGCCTTTGCTTTTGTATGGCTGCTACTCCCTCCTTCCAGCTACTCGCTTAAGGGTTATCTTTCTCCTTTCCACAAATGAAGAGGAAATTAGAGCAATAATTAGAAGCTATTTTGCCCAACTATATGCCAATAAAATTAATAATCTAAGTGAAATGGAGGAATATCTACAAAAATATATATTGCCCAAGTTAACAGAAGAGGAAATAAATTATTTAAATAGTCCCATTTTAGAAATAGAAATAGAACAAGCTAAACTCCCTAAGAAAAAATCTTCAGGGTCAGATGGATTTACATGTGAATTCTACCAAACATTTAAAGAACAATTAATTCCAATACTATATAAACTATTTGTAAAATTAGGGAAAGATGGACTCCTACCAAATGCCTTTCATGACACAGATATAGTGCTGACAACTAAACCAAGTAGGGTCAAAGCAGAGAAAGAAAATTATAGACCAATTTCCCTAATGAATATTAATGAAAAATTTTAAATAAAAAAATTAGCAACAACATTGCAGAAAGTCATCCCCAGGATAATACACTATGACCAAGTAGGATTTATACCAGGAATGCCGGACTGGTTCAACATTAGGAAAAAATATTATCATAATTGACTATATCTAAACTAACAAAAATCATATGATTATCTCAATAGATGCAGAAAAAAGCATTTGATAAAATCCAACACCCATTCCTATTAAAAACACCAGAGAATATAGAAATAAATAGATTTTTCCTTAAAATGATCAGTAGCATTTATTTAAAATTCATCAGCAAGCATCATATGTAATGGGGACAAACTAAAACCATTCCCAGTAAGATCAAGAGTGAAACAAGGTTGCCTGCTATCACTATTATTATTCAATACTGTGTTAGAAATGCTAGCTTTGGCAATGAGGAGAAAAAGAGATTAAAGGAATTAGAGTACGTCATGAGGAAACCAAATTATCATTCTTTGCAGATAATATGATGGTATACTTAGAGAACTCCAGAGCCTCAACTAAAAAAACCACTAGAAACAATTCACAACTTTAGCAAAGTTACAGGAACAAAATAAATCCACAGAAATCATCCAGCAACAAGGGATACAAAAATTCAAAATACTGTTGATAGTATAAAATATTTGGGAATCTATCTGCCAAGGAAAAGTCAGGAACTATACGAACTAAACTACAAAACACTTTCCACACAAATAAAGTCAGACCTAATCACTTGGGAAAATATCAAGTGTTCATGGGTAGGCTGAGAGAATACAATAAAAATGACAATACTACCTAAATTAATTTACTTATTTAGTGCCATACCAATCAAACTCCCAAAAAATGATTTTGCAGACCTAGAAAAAATAAGAACAAAGTTCATCTGGAAGAACAAAAGTTCAAGAATTTCAAGGGAATTAATAAAAAAATGCCAATGAAGGTGGCCTAGCTGTGCCAAACCTAAAACTATATTATAAAGCAGTAGTCATCAAAACCATTTGGTACAGGCTGAGAAATAGAGCAGTCGATCAGTGGAATAGATTAAGATCACAGGACAACCTAGGCAATAACTATAGTTATCTAGTGTTTGACAAACCCAAAGGCCCCAGCTTTTGGGATAAGAATTCACTATTTGACAAAAATTGCTGGAAAAATTGGAAACTAGTATGGAAAATAAACTAGGGATCGATGCACACCTAACACCACATGCCAAGATAAGGTCAAAATGGGTTCATGATTTAGACATAAAGAGTGATATTATAAACAAATTAGAAGAACATAGGAAAGTTTACCTCTCAGATCTGTGGAGAAGGAATGAATTTGTATCCAAAGAAGAGCTAAAGATCATTATTGATCACAAAATAGATAATTTTTACTATATTAAATTAAAAATTTGTTGTACAAGCAAAACTAATGCAGATAAGATCAGAAGGGAAGCATTAAATTGGTAAAACATGATTACATTTAAGGTTTCTGATAAAGGTTTCATTTCTAAACTATATAGACAATTGACTCAAATTTATAAAAATTCAAACTATTCTCCATTTGATAAATGGTCAAAGGATATGAACAGACAATTTTCAGATAAAGAAATTGAAATTATTTCTAGTCATATGCAAAGGTACTCTAAATAACTATTGATCAAAGAAATGCAAATTAAGACAACTCTGAGATACCACTACACACCTGCCAGATTGGCTAAGATGACAGGAAAAGATAATGATGAATGTTGGGGGGGATGTGGGAAAACTGGGATGCTGTTACATTGTTGGTGGAAGAGTGAACAGATCCAGCCATTCTGGAGAGCAATTTGGAACTATGCTCAAAAAAATGATCAAACTGTGCATACCCTTTGACCCAGCAGTGTTTCTACTGGGCTTGTATCCCAAAGAGATCTTAAAGGAGGGAAAGGGACCCACCTGTGCAAGAATGTTTGTGGCAGCCCTTTTTGTAGTGGAAAGAAACTGGAAACCAAGTGGATGCCCATTAGTTGGAGAATGACTGAATAAGTTATGGTATATGAATGTTAGGGAATATTATTGTTCTATAAGAAATTTTCAGCATGGGGAAGCTAGGTGGTGAAGTGGATAGAGCACCAGCCCTGAAATCAGGAGGACTTGAGTTCAAATCTGATCCCAGACACTTAACACTTCCTAGCTATGTGACCCTGGGCAAGTCACTTAACCCCAATTGCTTCAGCATTAAAAAAAAAAAAAGAAATGATCAGCAGGATGATTTCAGAGAGGGCTAGAGATACTTACACGAACTGATGCTAAGTGAAATGAGCAGAACGAGGAGATCATTGTACACAGCAACAAAAATTTTATATGACAATCAATTCTGTTGAGTGCAATTCTTTCCAGCAATGAGATGATTGATGCCAGTTCCAATGACCTTATGGTGATGGGAGCCATCTACACCCAGAGAGAACTGTGGGAAATAAATGTGGACCACAATATAACATTCTCACTCTTTTTGTTGTTGTTCACTGGCATTTTGGTTTTTTTTTTTACTCATTTTCTTTTCTTTTTGATCTGATTTTTCTTATGCAGCAGGATAATTGTACAAATATGTTTACATATATTGGATTTAACATATATTTTAACATGTATAACATATATTGGATTGCTTGCCATCTAGGGGAGAGGGTAGGGGGAATGAAGGGAAATTTTGGAATACAAGGCTATGCAAGGGCCAATGTTGAGAAATTATCTGTGCATATGTTTTGAAAATAAAAAAAGATTTAGTAATAAAAAAAATTGTCTATCTCCCTTCGAAATTCCTTGAAGACGGGGACTATTCTGCTTGCTTGTAGCCATACCTATAAATAGGCTACTTAACTGCTTTGTCTAATCTAATATCCTTTGACTTTGAAAGTTGTATATGAAGATTAATTTTAAGCATTTTGGATCATAGATTACTCTGTTCTAGAAAGTTAGCTTTAC
>JAJPUD010003010.1:192840-199547 GCA_023553655.1 Myrmecobius fasciatus
CTTCAAAGTATTTCAGAGAAGTGAGTTACTGCAACTATAATTATTTTTTTTAAAACAGAGATTACGTTAAAGTTGAATCGTGGGTGGTCTCCTAGCTCTTAGAGTCTATAGTGTTATAAACTCGATTATAAACTCCAATGCACTTCTGTGATGCCGTTCAATTTCCAAAGTACTTTCATACTCATTTACCTTTCATCCTCAAGGGCAGGGACTGTCTTTGGCCCCTTTTTGCATCCCACAAATTAGCACAGTACCTGGGACAGCCAATGTTTAATAAAATGTTTCTTGAGTGATTTAAATACTCCATCCCTATGAGTTCTGATATTTAACATTCTTCTTATTCTGTGGCCAGAGAAACTAAAGCACAGAAAGCTTATATGTTATCACATGTTACAATAGTTTACATGTCACAACATGTTATCACAACTTGCATGTTACCCCACTTTAACATGGGGCACTTTCAGATCTGCATTATATTCTGCAGAGATGAATTCATATAGCTAAAAGCAAATGGTACAGGTATCATTATCCCCATTTTACAAGTGAGGAAACTGAGGCTTTGGAAAGTAGAATGATTCGTCCAGGCTCATGAAGTTCATATTTATTAGAGAAAGGACTGGAACCCAGTTTTTCCTGACTCCAAATCCAGTAGTCTATTTACTATCAAAAAAAAAATAAAAGGCAGAAATATCAAGAAATGTGGACAGTGGAATGAATGAGGAATTGAGACCAGGGTTCTAGCCTTTTCTCTGTTACTAGCTGGCTGGGTCAGATCGCTTCCTTCTGTCTCTGCTTTAATTTCTCCTTGTATAACGGGCTGGGCTGCCATGGACCTTTCCAGCTCCAAAGTTTCCTGACTAGAACATAGTTCACTTTATTCTCCTCCATAGATTCTTTCCCCAAAACCCTGTCCCTCTCTAAAAGGCTGATCAGTGACTCTGGCAATCCCTTGGGATCTGGTGCTTTGTCCCCAAAAGCAGAGAGCTTTGGTATACAAGGCACAAACTCTGGGCCATTGATCATCCTGATGATTTCTGGGGTTCCAGCAGTGCAGCAGTCATGGCACAGAAGTAGATTATAATCTAATCCCCATTAAGTGACCTGCTATTGATCTCACCGATGGATGGATGGATAGGAGAAATAGAAGACACTTGAGGAAGGAAACTGTGGATGGCAGATCAGATGGCTCAGAACTGGAGGGTCTAATTGCATCTGCCCGGTCCAGCAGTAGGAGGAGGGACAGGGGGAGCACGTTTTGGCCTGGAAAATTTAAAGTAACCAGGAGTGCCTTGGAAAGTCTTCATTCATCTCCTGTTCTGCTGCAGCAACCTTTGCAGACATCACAACATCAATTTCTCTTCTACTTCTCCATATTTCTCTTTATTAACTCCTCCCAGGCTCATATAGGAAAGCCAACTAATGATTGGCAATCACTTAGCCCAATGCCAGGGGATGGGCTATTTCCCCATTCTGATTTTTTTAGTAACTTTTTTAATGAACAAAATTAGATCCCACCTCATTCCCATTGATAAAAAGAATGCTCTTGGCAAATGTGGTCAAGCAAAACAAATTCCCATATTAACCATGTGTACACAGCCTATAGAGTTGGAGGTAAAGAGATAGCTGGGACTCCAGCCTTCCTGCCCAGTCTCACTTCCCATTCTATGTGGGCAAATCACCTCACCTCATTTTCACTCTCTGGAAAATGGACTGGATAGTCTTTGTGATCTCTTCCAGTTCTAGAACGGAGAGTGAGAAGGATTTCCTTGTTCGGTTGATCTCTCTGCACCTGCATGACTATAAAATAAACAAATAAACAAACAAATATATAAGCAAATAAATGAATGAATAAGTGAATAAATAAATTAATGAATGAATAATAAATAAATATAATCTAGTATTTATAAAGCACTTGAAGTACTTAAAAACATTATCTCATTTGATCCTTTCAACACCCTAGGAAGTAGGTGCTTTTACTATGCCCATTTTACAGATGAGGAAAGTGAGACAGACTGAGGTGCAATAGTTTGCTAAGAGTTACAGAATTAATATGTGTCTGAAGGTAGAATTGAATTCAGGTCTTGCTGATTCCAGATCTCACACTCTATTTACCATAAAAGGTGAATTCTAAAAGGAAAGCCCATAAATAAGCATTGGATTATTTAGTTGCCATCAGGCACTCAGCTAACGTGTGTTCTTCTGGGAAGGGGAAGCTCTCCCCTAAATTACTGAGCTTAGGCACTGTTCAAAGGCTTGAGTTCAAGTCTCACCTCTGACCCTGTGCAGCTGAGCCATGGCAACCTCTCCCAGCCTCAGTTTCCTCCTCTGAAATAGGAGACTCATGAGCTGGAGCAGCTACCACATGAAGCTGAGGTCAGGTAGAAGATGGGGCACAGACATACAACAAGATGAGGTAGAGAGCTCAGACTCTCCCATAGGGCTTTGGGCCGAAGGCAATTTTTGGGGAGTTAACCATAGGAACGAAATTCTTGAAGAGCTGAAATTTTCCCTCCCCTCCCTATTTAAAATCAGCATCTCCCCCTTCCACTCATGCCCTCTTGGCCCAGCCCCAAGATGCTTTTGTTTACCCTTCCGTGGGTGTCTGCCAGTCTTGATATCTCTTCTCCCTCAGATAGTAAGCAGGTTTTTAGGAGTTACAGAGGCCAAGTTGATCATTTCCCAGCTCTAGTGCATCCAAGCGCCTTGGAGGCCGGGCTCCTGGGCACCTCAGCTGAAAGTGGGTGGGTGTCCCAGTGGGCAGGATGCATGGCACAGAGTGGAGCCATTGAGTGGGGGAGAAAGGGCCTCATTGAAGGCGAGTGGGGTCCCTCTCCCAGCCCCCCCAGCCCTAGCTTTAGTCCTGCTTATTTAGTCTAAGAGAATGCAAGAGTGTTGGAGCAGACAAACTGGCGTCCCCTTGCATTCCTCCAGGGTAAATAATTTATCAGGACTGATGCTGATTAAGTGTAAATGGGAAGGGTGTCAGGAGCCCAGGTGACGGCCCTGTGTGGTGCCTTTCACCTCCAAGGATCCAGGGTCAAGTGTCAGCCCTGGACACTCTCCAAGTGCCTTTTGCAGGAAGGCTCAAGGGGCCTTCTTGTTTGGAAACAGAGATCTTTTGTTAAAGCCCGAATGCACACACACACACACACACACACACACACACACACACACACACATACAGAGCTGGCTAGTTCTGCCACCTATGGTCACCCCCTGACTACAGAGTGTTCAATACGGGAGATGATTGGGCATTGGCTGGGAAAGCCCAATTCCTGGCCCCTCCGAGCACATGGTGAGGGGGCAATGGGAACGTGAGGGCTACATCCTCACAGCAAGATGTGGAGGTCAAGGGGAAAGAGCCGGCCGTCACTCCGCCATGTGGCCACAAGGGCAATGTGACATGGACAGCTGAGTGAGACTTCCTCCTCATTAACAATAACACGTGACCCGCCGGGGCTGCCCTTGTCTAGGGCTGGCCTGGGCTCCAAAGCTGGAGCTGCTCTCAGCTCTCCCCTCTTGTTTAATCCCTTCCCCAGTAACTGTCCTTTTGGCTTCCAGTGCTGGCCATTCCCCATCAGATCCACAGCCAGCCCACTTCTCCTTGAGCCCTCGGCACCTCTCACCCAGACTATTCCCCTCGTATCTCCCTGCCTCTCTGAGTATCCACCAAGCTGCAGCCTGAGGAAGGACAGGTCTGGCCCTGCCACGTAGCACTAGCCACAGTTTAGGGCCTCTAAGATCAAATATGGCCCATGCTGTGCCCCATGTCCAGGGGGCATCTCATCATCCCTTTTTGAATCTACGGCATGGGCACACATATTTATGAGTGTACCTTAAGGTATATTAGAGTGAGGAACATATCTTCTCTCTCCCTTGATAGCTAATCAATAGTAAGTATTTAATAAATATTATTAAAATGAGTTCATAAATCATTATTTCTGCTTTGGCTCTCTGAAACCTGCATCATTTTTATTTTAAATGTATTTTTTTTACATTTTATTTATTTATTTTTTTGCCTATCACAGAGTTTATGGGAGGAGTCTATCCAGGGCAAGATGGGACAATAGGGAGCCTCAGTGGACCTAGAAAGGAAACAGGAAGATCAGCCTTGTCTCCAGTAAAGCATGGTGACTCTTAGCAACTAGCCTAGGCTGTTTGCCCTCAAAACAGTTTCTCCTTTCCTTCTGCAAAAAGAGCATAGAACATTCATGCCAGATGATGGTACCAGTTTCTGGGATGCTCCCATTGTGGCTGGGATCCATCATGCTGCTACTGAATCATATCCTTGAGCCCCCAAATTGATCCCAGGTGTTCTTTGACCTTGCTCTAGGAATACCCAGAAGCTCTGAGGTTTGACTGTCGACTTTGCCATGGCAGATCTGCTCGGGCTCTTTAGAATTGCCCAGATGTCCAAGGCCAGTGGTGGAGTCTTCCATAATAAAAAGATAAGGATGCACTTCTGAGGCTCTTGGGTACGAAAGGTGAACCAAGATGGGAGAAATTAATCCACTCCCCAGGCAACCTCTAGTTGTTAATTTGGGCCCAAGACACATCCATGCTTCTTCCACCCCTTGTATAGGCATCCCATATTTGCCAAATCTTGAACTACTGAGAACATGGACGTTGGAGAACAAAGCAGCTGGGAAATACAGTTGGAAGATATCTGTGTTAACCAAGAGACCACTCCCCCCCAAAAAAGTGAATGAGCCTGCTGTCCTATTAGCAGCTGAAAAACCCTGTCTGCCCAAATCAATGAGTTAGTCACTCTCTGGAAGGAACTAATGAAGATCCTCCACTTTGTGAGACTCCTGGTGACTTGGGAAGCCAATTGGAAAGGGTTTCTAGACAGGTTCCATGTTCAGGCATGAATGGCCCAATAAAACTGGGGAGATCTCTTCCACATCCCAAATCCATATTCCAGACTTGATTTTCTAATTCTACTTCTCAGTCGGTAAAGGTAAACGACATCAAGAAACATGAGAACATTGACTAGCCAAGTCTTGATTTCAGAGGCTCCCTCTCCTCAGCAGAGGTAGGTGTGCTAACTGGTGTAGGATGAAGACATCCCTTGTCAGACATGGCGAATGTAGGGCCTGCACTATGGGAGAGATGTCTCCTGATGGGGAGAAGAGGAAATCACAGGAAAAAGAACTGCCTAGCTAGCTATACCCCTATCTATATATCATCTCTCTATACAAAGCATCCAGAAGGCAATAAATAGCCCATGGTAAAGAAATGACGGCCTTGGAGTCCACGCCAAGAATTGAAAAGCCAGTCCTTGAGATCTTCAACAAGTTAGTCCTGGATTTCTTTATTTACAAAATGAAGGGATGGAGTAGATGGGCCCTTCCCATTTTCTATCTCTGATTCTACAGTTTCATGATCTGGGTTCAGGTGCTGCTTCTGTCACTTTCCACAAGTCACTAATCTTGGGAGTAAAATAGATGAGGTCCACTAGGACCACAGAGTTGTCATCATCTTGGCTGACAAAAACAAGGAGGTCCCCCAAAATCTTCCCCACGCACATACTTCAGTTTCTACATCTTTACTCTGAGACTCAATAACACTTCCATCATTTTCAACTCTCAGATTTTTTTCTTATGATCTTATAGAGCCAAGGAAAATTTTCTACCAGAATTCTCATTCTGTCTCCCTAACTGTCCAGGATGCACAATAGACCTCTCCAATACACTATGGAAGCTTTGGGGCACGAGGAGAAAAGTGCTAGATCCGGAGTCAGAGAACCAGGCTTAAATTCTGACCCTGATAACTTGTGAACAAGTTAACACCAGCCTCCAGCTCATGTATGAATGAGGGGGTTTTCTTGGATCACTTTTATGTTCCATGTAGCTCTGGGCATTATGAACCCAGACTCCTCATTTACTAGTTTGGGAAATCGATGCAGACAATAACATGGTCTTGACAAGGCTATTGGAAAGAGAGCACTGGGACAGGGGTCAGAACCTGAACAGATGCTCCTCTTCCAAAGCAGATCAACACTTGCTCTCCAACTTCCAGTCTTGGAGCCCTACAGCCTCAGAGAAGGAGAACTGAAATGGCTTGTCCAGGGTCGTATAGCTAACACCGTTGGCGTAGTGAGGTGCTTTTCTGCTGGCCTCCATTTCCCCAAGGGACTCAGAAACTCTCCAGGTTCCACCAGGAGGCAGAGATCATGGGAAGACTTGTACTGAGGCTGGCTCTTTATGGGTGGTCCCTCCATCATTCAAGGGTTATGGGGTTTGCCATTAATGGACCTGGTGGGAAATGGGCGTTTCAAAGGTCAATGACACTGGGACGATTTGTGAAACCCACGCTTCCAGCTGTGCTGAAGGGATCTGTTCTGGAAGGAAACCTGCCTGGCCTGCCCTCTGAGATGGGGCAGGGGCACAGTAGGGTCAGGCTCAGTGTAGGCTTCCTGCCCAGAGGGCCTCTCCCTGGGAGCCAGGGTCTGATTCTGAGTTCTCATCCAAGAGACTGCTGCTGCGGCTGTTTCTGTTCCTTCTTCTTTCTTCTTCTTTCTTTCTTCTTCCTCTTCTCCTCTTTTCTCCTCCTCCTCCTCCTCCTCTTCCTCCTCCCTCCACCTCCTCTTCCACCTCCTCCTTCTCCTCTTCCTCCTCCACTTCCTCTTTTTCTTTCTTTCTTTCTTTCTTTCTTTCTTTCTTCTTCTTCTTCTTCTTCTTCTTCTTCTTCTTCTTCTTCTTCTT
>JAJPUD010003010.1:199557-217282 GCA_023553655.1 Myrmecobius fasciatus
TTCTTCTTCTTCTTCTTCTTCTTCTTCTTCTTCTTCTTCTTCTTCTTCTTTCCCTTCTTCTTTTCCTTTCCCTTCCCCTTTCCCTTCCCCTTCTCCCTCTCCTTCTCCTCCTCCTCCCTCTCCTTCTCCTTCCCCCTTCCTTCTTTCCTTCCTTTCTTCCTTCCTTCCTCTTCCTTCTCTTCCTCCTTCTGCTGCTGTTTCTACTTCTTCTGCTGCTTCTCCTGCTGTTACTAATGCTGCTGCTGACTATAGGGGAGATATCCTGAGATCACTTGAAATCTGTCTTTGGACTTATTTTCCCACATTGGCTTTGGGGGTTGGAGTCAGGCTTGGCCGGAAAGTTTGTGACTTACCCAAGTGTACACAGCCAGCCTATGTAGGAGGCAGCATTTGAGCATAGACAATGCTATTCCATGCAGAGCAAGCATGTCTATCTCCTGAAGACAGGAAATTGAAGTTAGAGGAGGAATACAGTAAATTAAAGGACAACTAGGTGATGAAGTGGGGAGTGCCCGAATTGGAATCAGGAAAACTCATCTTCATGAGTTCAAATCCAGCTTCAGACACTTGCTAGCTGTATTACCCTAGGGAATTCAATTACTCCTGTTTATCTCAGGAAATCTCAGGAAACCATCTCAGTGTCTCCAATGGGATCATTGAGAGTTGGACCCAACTGAAAAACAACATTTAAACAGCAGTGGATGAATGCATTCAGGTAGGGATGAATGTATTCAGATATAAATGGAAAAACAAACATTTTGTAGGTTTTTAAAACATTTGCTATGTTTCAAGTCCTGTGTTAAGTGCTAGGGATACACAGAAGGAAAAAAAAGAACAAGACTCTTCTTGCTTTCAAGAATCAAACACTGTAATTATGGAAAAACAATATTATCATCAAGTTCTGCTGCAGGGTGGATGGAAAGACCCAGAAGTCAATCTTTTAGTAAATATTTAATAAGTACCTACTGTGTGCTGGACATTGTGCTAAATGATGAAAGTTAGCTTCTGCCATCAAGTAGCTTACAGTTTGTTGGGGAAAGACAACATCCCCCTAAACCTGAAAGGAGTGAGGAGGACCCCAAGCACAGAAGCAGGAGTTGGTGGTGAGGAGAGGACCAGACAAGATCAAAAGCAGGGAAGCTGATAGGATGTGGATGCATGGCTATGCTTGGCTACCTCTTTAAATGAAGGTTTGGGAGTTCTTGGGTCTGCCCTCCAATCAGAAGGTCTGATTAGACGGGCAAAGGGTACCGATGAGACGTGATTCCTCTTGTTGGACAATGACATTTCCATAGGATGGGTAACCCTAATTTCATTTCTCTGCTATAAATCCTAAAGGATCAACTTATGTATAGAAGGCCCAGATGTCCCCTTCAAGTTAAGAAGAAAATACTGAAGGTCTCTAAGTCACAGAGGAAGGATGGATGGTCAATGGGGTCCTTCATCTCAAGGAAGGAATGGAACTAGCTACTGGTTTTCATTTCATTCATAGCTTATGAGTAGTCAAGCAGCCCAGTGAAAAGAGAAAATAAGGAGAGGGAGGGCTCAGGGGAAGGTTGTACCTGCCTACCCATCCCAGTTGGGTTCTGGAACAGCCTGGGCTAGAGGAAAGGACAAGAGGGAAAGCTAAGGAAGGTAGGGTAGTAATAGAGTGAGCACTAGGTAAGGAGGCAGAGGTTCAAATACTGCACATAAAAGACTCATGAGATATTGGAAAAGTACCTCAATATTCCTAAGTTTCATAAAATAAAGGGGTTGGATTAGAAAGAAAATAGGGAGGTAGACAGACAGCAAACAGAATAGATGAGAGAAAGATAAATGGATAAATACTGATGAATATATATAATGCAGAGATGGATTCTAGACACAAATATTTAATATATAAATGGTAATATTTATGCCCTATGTAAATATCTGAATGCATAAGATTTGTTGGCTAGCCATTTCGGTGGTTTCCAGCCTTCATCGTCCCATTTGGGGTTTTCTCAGAAAAGATACTGGAGTAGTTTGCATTTCCTTCTCCTGCTCATTGAAAAAGAAGAAGTCATTTGAGTTAGATGACTTGCCCAGAATCACACAGCTCCAGTTTCTGAAGTTAGATTTGATGAGTCTTTCTGACTCTGAGCACGGAGCTCCGTACATTATGGCTTCCCGCGTATGAGATAGGTAGATAGACACACACATAAACATACATACACATATATGAATTATAAGACAGATGGGTATTGCAGATTGACACACTCATGCATGTACAGGTATAAAGCAAAGCACTTGTCAATGCAGATGGGAAATAGGCTAAGAAATTCTTTGTCCATACAGCTTTTTATAAACACTTTTCCTGTTCTGAGCAGAGCAGCCCAGTTGGTCCCAGGTGCTGGGGACATGAGGCCGGGAGAGGATAAGTGACTTTGTAGGCACTGGGTAATGTGTCGGTGCTGGGATGCCCATTAAGGCAGGGACTCACACAGTGCCTCTTAGTCCCCATCCATCCTCATTCACATTCAACATCTCTGTCTATAACTCCATGGAGAGCCTTCGAAGACTGGCCTTACTCTAGGCAGCTGCAGATGGAAGGAGGAGGATCAATGAGGAAAAGAAGGAGCTTTTGCCTTATTGTCAAGAAAGACCTTTGTAACTATTAGGACTGGCAAGCCTGGACTTGTGGGTATTTAGAACTCTGCCCCTGGAAGGGCTCAGACTTTGGGGATACAATGACCAAAGCAAAATGATCCCTGTCTTCAGCAAGCTTATATTCTATCAGTGAAGAGATGTCTCTAGAAAAGTATAAACCTATATATACTTGCCCTTCTCATATATGTCCCCATGTAAACATATGTCCATCATACATGCACACACAAGCACACAACTTACACACGCTTGTGCACATGAATTTCTAGGAAGTACCTGACACACAGGCATTCCCAGACACAAATTACACACAAACTGGAAACCAGCCTAGACACAAAACTAGGAAGGTGACCAAGGGAATGAGGAAAGAAACTAGGCTACAAGAGATAGTGAAGAGGAGGAATGGTAAAGAAAGGGGGGGGGCATTGGAGAGATCCTTCTTTCTCCAGAAATCTAGAGAGAGAAAAGAGCTCTCCAGTGGCAGGGCGGCTCCTACAACTCAAAATCAGGGGATTTCTGGGATTGTCTTTCTCCCCCTATTTGATTTTATTACTTTTTTTTTGCCTACAAACAATCCCAGTGTTTGTAGGTCTGCGGGAGGAAGTCAGTGGAGAGGAGGCAGGGAAAGGGGGAATGAAGGCACCTTAACCCAAGAGTAGCCAGGGAAGAGGAGAATCCATCAATCAGCAGAGATGTATTAAGTGCTTACTAGTGACAAGTGCACACACACATACACACACACACACTTATATTTGTGTATGTAGATAAAGGGAGCCTTCCCTGAGAGATCATATACATATAGAAATACAGAGAAAGAAAAGTTGCAACAGAAACACAAGCTAGTCAGGGAGAGCTCCAATTTGTGCCTTTGGCAGATGGAGGAGAGCAATGACCCAATAATCACCGAATCATTGGGGAGGAAGCCTGGCTTGAGCCAGAAGGCAGCCATGGAGCTGTTTGTGGAACAAAGAGGGAAAGGTCTGTAGAGGCAGGTGAGGGCGTTCTGGGCAGGAGGGGCAGCAGACATGTCAGCAAGGAGCAGGGCTGCCGGTCCCCAGGAGAGAGTCGGGCCAAAGGCTTTGGGAAATCCTGGAGCCGAGTTGGGGGTGCGTTGCCCCGGTGGCCTCGATTTTCCCAAGTAAGTAAAAGGTCCGGCATCTGCTGGACACATGTGGGGGTGGGGGGAGAGTCTCATTGGGGCCTGGGGGGGAGGGAGTGTTGCAAATATTACATGTCCATGATCATGGATGAACTTCTCAATGGGGAAATCCAAGTCCATGAGGAAGTTGTTTTTCTCTTCTCAGCTTCAAGACGCAATGGTAACTCGGCCTGAAACAAATTAATCTCATTGTGTTCTTTTGATTGCCAAGAGTGAAATAGGAGGTTGGGGGAGAGCCCTTCGTTTCCACAGAAGCCAAGATGGCTCTCCTATTTCTCTCTCCCCAAATCTATTTCTGTTTCTCATCTCCTTCCATTCGACTTCCAAAGTAGTCTGAGTGAAGGAGAAGGTTGGAAAGTCTTTCTGAAAGCACCCAGGGGTCTCTTTTTCCTGGGAACTTGTCAGTGCTTTTAAATAATCTGTCTAATGGGAAGGCCACTAAACTGGAATCTGGGAGGCCCACAAGCTGGGCTGGCTGACATCCTAAGGTCAGGAGGAGCTCGGTGGCAAGGGACATGAGTGCCCTAATGTAGGCGGTAAAAGAAGGGGAGTCATCCATCAAGGAAAAAAAAAACGCCATCCCCCATCTTGGACCAAATGGAAACCAGTTGTGCCAGTTGGAGAAAAAGGATCCAATTATCTGGTTATTTATGAAGGGAGCAAAGGGCCCTTAAGCCATGTTCTGCGATTTCTAGGCATGTTCTTCTATGATGAGGAGGGGGGGGACCCTATGGAAATCACAAATCAACAAATTTCATGGTAAGAAAGGTCTGATTTCATGGCTGCTTACATTCATAGACATGTCATATTGAAACTATGAGTAGCTCAGAGCAATGGAGGCCACCCCTTAGCACTCCCCAGGAGGCCTTTTCAGCCTTGAGAATTTCCCAGATTCTAGGTTACACAACCATCAGCAAAGGGGAGGAGACATTTATATGACACCTGCTGTATCCCAAGCACTGGGCCAAGCATTTGACAAATATCTCATTAGATCCTCACAAGGACTCTGAGAGGTGGGTGCTGTTATTATCTCCATTTTACAGCTGAGGAAACTGAGGCAAAAAAGGTTAAACAACTTTCCCAGTGGTACCCAGTTAATAAGTATCTGAAGTAGAATATGGCTCCAGGGTCAGTGCTCTATCTCTTGCAGAGCCGCCTAGGTCAAGTCCTGCTTGGCACACGTAGTGACTGCCTGATTTTGGACAAGTTAATCTAACTCTTAGGTTCCCCCCAAGCCACTCAGAAGACTTCAAGTTGTGGCTAATTTATTGCTATATATCTGGGAAAGACCATTCCACACTGGGAGTTCCATATAAGGAATAACTCACAGGGTCCAGCTATAAATAAATGTAATCCTATATACTATATACTATACTAATAATATATACAATAAAGTATATATAATATATACTAAATATTATATATGCTATATACTACTCATATATATATAATGAATAATATAATGCTTATAAATATATGTGCACATGAATTATATGCACATTATATCATATATACATATAACAATATACCCATTATATAACATGTATGTTGTTTTATATATATATTATATATATATATATATTCATTATTAAATATATGCTTAAAATATCAATTAATGTGTACATGTACATATGCACATATATATATATATATATATAAAAGAACCTAGACAACACATGTGTATAACCCAAAGTAATCTATTTAGAAGAGGCATGATATACACAGAATGTTGCATTTGTCATTAGATATGGATGCAAATCCTGCCTTCTTCCTAGCAAAAGTGACCCTGGATAAGTTATCTACCCGGCTCAAGCCTCAGTTTGTTCATCTGCAATATGAGTGTACCCCTGATGATGGACATCTTCCAGGTCCAAATCTGTGGTTGTATGAGATATGCATCTATGTTTATGTATATATGTATACAATGGCCTGGACTTGGGATTTTTTTATTATAATAGGGGCAGCTAGGTGGTACAATGGATAGAGCACTAGTCCTGAAGTCAGGAAGACCTGAGTTCAAATCTGGTCTCAGACACTTAACACTTCCTAGCTGGGTGACCCTGAGCAAATCACTTAATCCCAATTACCTCAACTAAAAAAATAAAAATTCCCTGTTACGATATTCCCTCTCCAAAGCTGATGGATGGCCTACTCTTTGTAAATGACCTGGAATCTTGAGAAGTGCATTTGCTAGAAGGAGAATTTGACCTTGAAACCAAGACTTTGGCCAAGGCCCGGCCTCTCACCACTAATCCCTACTGGCTCCCATGTGAGTAGCTATTAAGTATGGAAATACTCAATAGGCAGCATTGCAATGACATTTCTCAGAAAAGTACACTATGGTTTGGAAGTGGCTCATCCCAAGATAGCAGCTCTTTTGGGAACTCCCAGTGTGGAATGGTCTTTCCCAGAAATATAGCAATAAATTAGCCAGAACTCTTTTAGTTGCTCAGTTTGGGCTGACAAGCAGAGTGAGTGGTCTGACAAATATGTCACACAAAACAAACAAAAAGAAAAGTTGAATAGATTAGATTTGTTTAGCATGGAAAAAGGGGAAGCTGAAGGGATATGTGATAGCTCTCTTCAAATATTTACTAAGGGAGGAGGCTTATTCACACAGAGAAGGAAGTAAATGTGTTCCATTTCATTCCAGAGGATGTAATCACTACCACAGAACCAAGCAAATTTTGAGCTAAATGGACCCTTTAAGAACTTCTAGCTCAACCTAGTCCCAAGCAGGACTCCAGTCTATCATGCTTTCACCAAGACCATCCAACTGCCATTAAACACAAACTTCCTACATCCTTAAAAGGTTAACTCAGGAGAGCTTTGCAACTCTGACATTTGTCCTCATGTAGGCTAATGTGTGCATGGGAATACATATACGTACAGCTGCATAAATCTTTAATATGATACCTAAAAGCCCATAGAAGTCCAAAAGAAATTGAACATATCCATCTGTCCTTAGAAGCAATCATTCTCAGGAGCCAGCCTATTGGGTGAATTTGTTAAACTGATTTAATGGGAATTAAAGTATAGCAAACTAAGTCGGAGCCATATTGTGGCAGGCTTTCAATGTCAAGTGAAAGTGTTTTAAAATAACAACAGCATAAACTTAATAACTGCAAATAAAAACCATGATATAAACATATAAAACAAATGGCAAGATCTTACTCCAAACTTCTAAATTTAAAAAAAAAAAAACAGAAGAAAAATAATTAACAAAGAATAGATAAGCCAAAGGAACATTTCCTTTTTCTCTTTCCAGGCTTGCTGAGCTGCTTTGTCTTCCCTTGCCTTTTTGTTCTTTTCCTTCCTCATTATTTCTTTCTTTTCCCCTTCCTCTTCTTTTTCTCTTTGCCATCATCTCTCTCTCTCTCTCTCTCTCTCTCTCTCTCTCTCTCTCTCTCTCTCTCCACTGCAGTTGTATTCATCATATTAAAGGAACCTCCAATAAGTGAATAGAAAGATTACTTCTAAATTTGTGTTATTTCAAATACTAGAGCTATTAATTTCTTTTTGTTTTGTATGGATGTATTTTATATTTTTTTCTCCTTTTTTTCTGGCGTATTATTTTTAAAGTTTTTTTTAAAAACAATTTTATTTAAAGTTTTGAGTTTAAGATTCTATTCCTTCCTTTCTTCTCCCCTTCTCCTCTCCCAGAGACAGTAAGCAATCTGATATGTTATACTTGTGTAATTATGTAAAACATTTCCATATTAATGGGACTAAAATTCTAACCACTGAATTTTTAGCTCTGAAGGTATAATGAGTTTGGTGACTCATTGCATATTGCTACATTGCTTGGTAATATTTGCACTAGTCTGAAGTTTCATTAATGGCATCTTAGAGTACCTATTTACTCACTATTCCACCAATATGGGATTTTATCTTTTTTTCTGTTGAAAACTTTGGCATAGAATTCCTATATTAAGATGATCATAATTTGCATCTCTGATGCTTAAGGCTAAGGAGCTTAATTAGACAATGGGAAACCACTGAAGCTTTTTAAGCTGAACCTCTCTGACATGGTCCTATCTATGCCTGAAAAAAGATTTTAGCAGCAGCATGAAGGACAAATTGGAGAGGAGATAGATATCTTTGCAGTCAGGATACTAGTGACACACAGGATTTGGGCTCTACTATTGTACAGTAAGGAGGTTTAATGGTTGGGTAACCCAAGTGGGTGTCCTTGGTCTTATACAACATTTTTCTTTCAACGAATAGACAAAGATGGCACCTGTGCCAGGATTTAGGAAGTATTTGTAAAAGGGTGGCTGACTCAAAAGATGATGATAGTATTCAGGATAAAAATAAAATCCTGTATTTAAAATAAAAGAACAACAAAATGAAACATAGCAAGAGCCAAGAGAGGTGGCTAAGCATTAGGGCTCATGCATAAAACCTGAGGATTTACTGGACAGCAAGCTCAACATGTTAGCAACATGATAGGACAGCCTGATATCATATAAGTGCAGTGCTTGGAGAAGAAAGGTTATTAAGCACTCTATTCTGACTGGACTACAGCAGGCATCTGGTGTTCAGTCCCAAGAGTCATATTTTAGGAAAGACATTGGCAAAAGGTGTGAATACAGATGGGGAAGTTGAAGATGTTGAGTCTGAAGACGTCATTGATTTCATCCCAATGCCCAAGGCACAGGAAGGTAAGTTAGATGAACTGAGTTTTGTTAGCCTGCAAAATAGGGGCATCTATGTGGCGCAGTGGATAGAGCACCAGTTCTGAAGTCAGGAGGACCTGAGTTCAAATATAGTCTCAGACACTTAACATTCCCTAGCTGTGTGACCCTGGGCAAGTCACTTAACCCCAATTGCCTCAGCAAAAAAAAAAAAAAAAAGAGAGGGAGGGAGATATAAGGACTTGTCTCCTTGTCCCCACAAGGCAGAACTTGGAGCAATAATCCAAATGAGAAAAAGGCAGACTTTTGGCTAATGACACAAGAAAACATCAGAAAGGTCCTTTTTAGAATGGGAGCTCTCTCAAAGTAGAATACATCCTCTCAAATAGTAGGGAGTCTGTAATCACTAGAGGTCTTATGACCATAACTCCATCTGTTGGCGTTGTTACAATGGGGATTCTTGTTGATCTCTGCTCTGAGATCAGATGATTTCTGGGTTCTCTTAAAATTTAAAGACATTTTGTCATCCAACATAGCAGTAAATGAAAGCATGATCTCAAGTGGTAACACTGTGAATGGAAAGAAAGATGAGCTGTAACACTGATGGTTAGATAGCTAGAAAAACTGGCTGGAATCCTGGGAGAGTTCACTTGTTCCCTGAGACTTGGGGCAAGTGGTTTGCCCTCTCTGGGTCTCAGCCTTCTCATATATAAAACAAAGGTACAGAACTAGGAATACATTGTCTCTATGTCTGTTTTTTAGATCTACTATTCCATATTTCATGATTCTCAGGGTGTAGACAAGAGACAGGGTTGATATGGAGTTCACAAGACATAGCAACAGATGCATTGAGGGGTGAAAGAAAGGGAAATGTGCAAGATGACGCATGAAGTTTGAGATTGAGTGACAAGGAGGAGGTTGGTGATATAGAGAATGAGGGACATTTCTTTTTTGGTTTCTTGGGAAGGTAATAAGTTAACGTGACTGTCTGGTGAGTTTGACGTTCCAATGGGACTCCCAGATAAGGAAGTTCAAAGATAGAAGGAGAAATAAGACTAGATTTCAGGGGAGTGATCCAGACTGGACAGAACAATGAGTTTTTTTAGAAATAGCACTGGATCAAAAGTTAAGAAACAAGGTTCTAAGCTTTTCCAAGTGACTTTGGGAAATTCATCATATACCTTCATTTCCTTATCAATAAAAAAAATCAGTGTCTGAATAGATGAATCTTCCAGTTCTGACCTTCTGAGGTACAGAGAAAGACAGGAAGAAGAAAGAGAGAAAAAACAAGTGGAAGTAAAAGAAGAGGAGAGAAAGATCAGGAAAAGTAAAAGTAAAAGAAGCCAGGGGTAGGTGGAGTGAGAATGATGGAGGAAGGAGAGCAAAAAGGGGAGGAGAAGGAGAATTACCAAGAAAAGAGAGATAAGAGGAGAAGAGAGTAAAAAGCAGCAGAATGGGAAAAAGCAGCAGAAAGAAAAAGATGAGAGGGAGGTGGGGGGCGGAACGTTACTGTCATCCCCGGACAAACCCTGTCATGAGGCTCCTGGTGATTTTCACACTGATGCTGAGCCTTCCACCCACATCATTTCAAAGAGTCCATGTCCTGCTGGTCAGTTTTCCTGTAATTCCTCCAATTCTGCTACTTGTTTCAGCCCCTTGGGACTTGTCCCTCTGTCCTGGGCTGGGACTCTAAGAGATCATCAGGCTCTTCGAACATCACAATCCCAACAGTTCTTGAGCTATGAAATGGTGTGAAACTTGTCAAGTTTTTTTTTCTTCTTCTTTTGAGGAAATTCAAAGGAATGTCCTGTGTTTTCACAACGTTGAGCAGATCCCAGATGGAGCCAATAATGCATGGCTTCCAGAGGAAGTGGGCCATTCTGTAAGGCAGTTTTCACACATATAAATCCTGTCTTTTATCTCTGAACAAGCCATGAAACAGAGAAGGGAGAAAAATGCCAAGCTGCTGGGGATTTGCAAGAAAAACTTACCATACCAAAGGACATGTATTTATTGGACCCTGAGCATCCCACTGCCTGATGACAGACACATAAAGGGACAGAGAGATTGTTTTTCCCCTAAATGTTACAAAACTCTGTGTCTACCTTAAGAAAGAAAAACAGCTTTTCTTCTCCATTTGAATTGATTCTTCCTTACCAGCATCTCAAAACACTCTTGATGTCCCAGCACAGTCCACAACTGGTCCAGGATGAGCCGGAAGCCCACTAAAACCTTCCTGAGAGGATGCATCACAAAGTCCCAACTAACTCCCCGTGTTTCTTTTTTTCTAATTATTTCATTTCCTCTGAATGGGGTTAATCACAAACACACAAAGGACTCTTTCTTAGATGTCCATAGGATAAGAGATTTATCAAGAGTCAAGGCTAATATTTATAGAGTTTTTTAAGATTTGCAAAACTCCTTATGTGTATTATATCATTTAGAGAGAGAAGCAATCTTAGAGGTCATCTTTCTTCATTTCACTTCATATTCCTACCCTTAACTCAACCCTTTGAATATGGTTTTCAAAGGCTCACAATTTCTTAGCTATTTGACTCTGTGCTAATTACTTATCCCTTAACTATCACAACTTTATTTTCTGTAAAATGGGGATCATAGAAAATGTCTAAGTATCTCTATTGTGTTAATGAAGAAACTGTACCCAGAAAATCAAGTGAGCTTTTCCAGCAACTCGTGACAGGATTAGGATTTGAATCCAAGTCCTTCCAAGCTAACATTTTCTCCTTTGTGAGGAGTGAGAAGTGCTATACTCTGCTGGGAGGACACTAGATTGACTTGTAGTTGTCAAAAGAAGTAGAGAGATTGGTTTAAGTCCATGATCCTTTTGAGACTAGGTTACAGACTGGACCATTCATTTGGATCAGTATTCTTTTTTTTATTAAAGCTTTTTATTTGCATAACATTGTATGGATATGGATCAATATTGTTGATAAGAAAGGTGATTAGATGAAATTTAGAAAGTTCAGACGGAAATTACAATTTCCTAGATGTAGCAGGTGAGAAGGATTGTGACAGCAGATGAAGGCAGGGAAGTAGCTACAGATAATTGGAACAGTATAGTGAGCATCATGGACTTGGGTCTTGACTTCATACCTTATAAGGCTTGATAAAAGTCATTTAAAACCATTGATCCTCAGTTTCTTCATATATGCATGAAATGTGGTTAGCAACTTTCCCATTGTCCACCTCCAAGATTTTGGTAAGGTTGAAATGAAATAATTGCATCAAGACCTTGAGAAATGAATGCAAGTCCATTCAATAGGCACCTAAGCAGTACAATGCAGTGGTGTCAAACTCACATAAAAACCAGGACATTCGACTTCATTTAAGGATCTCTAGGGATGCACCTTAACTTGGAAAACCACAAATTAACATTATCTCTGTTCTGTTGTATTTTTACTTTTGTTGTTGAATATTTTCCAATTACATTCTAATTCAGTTTGGTGTTGCGTATTTGGAGATTGCTAATCACTATAAAACAGTCTTTCTGTATCTCTCTTTTGGATGATTATAGCTCCCATCAGTAGTTGCTTTCTCTTTTTTTCTCCAAGCTCACAACCACACTTAAATCAAAACAATGGACTGTGCTCTCTAAATTGAACTCCATGAAGTCATTCTCTGATCCCCTAAGGCTTTCTGAGTTCTTGAAGGGAAGTTGTGGCTTTCTTTCCTTCTGCTTACTCTTCTGTTTGGGCCCATGATCCCTTCCTTTACCTGGGCCCTTTTTCCATTAGAGATCTCTCTCTCACAAATTATCCTAGTCTCTCTCTCTCTTACGCTCTCCTATGTTTAGGTTATCATCTTCCCCAAACAAAACAAAGCAAAACAAAACAAAACAAAAGGCATCTATCTAGACTTCTCCTTTGCACCCTGACAGCTGACAGACTAAAGATCATTTAATTCTCTCATCTCCCACTGCTCATTCCTACCCTTAACCCAACCCTTTGAATATGGTTCTCAAAGCCTCACAATTTCTTAGCTATTTGACTCTGTGCAAGTTACTTACCCCTTAACTATCTCAGCTTTATTTTCTGTAAAATGGGGATCATAGAAACTGGCTCAGAGAGAGAAACACAAAAATGAACATGCATTTGGGTGTGTCTAGACATATATAATGCAAATGCACACATATATCCAATTCTACACATATATGTCCATTTCTACATATATATATCCATACATATACATACAAAGAGAGTGATAGAGATAGAGAGATAAAGGCAGAGAGAGAGAGAGAGACACAGAGAGACAGAGACAGAGACACACAGAGAGGAGAGAGAGATAGAACATTAATGTGTGTTTGTGTATTCTTGAAGCTTTAATCCAGATGTCATACCCTCAAGTCCTCCACCTTTGCACCTCAACCAACATCCAGCTACAGTGTTCTGCACCTCCTCAAATTGCTCTGAGGATTTAGACTTCTTCTGGCTTCTTATCACTTCCCTCCCTCTTGTGTCAGAGTTATTTTTGTGCATGTGTCTCCCCTTCCATGAGCTTATAAATCCTGTAAGAGGAGAATGAGCCAAAGCTAGTTCTGTGTCCCCAGTGCCTGTAAGGAGATGAGCTTTCCCAAAAAATCATAGATTTTCAGAAGGGCCTTGAAGCCATCCAAAATAAATGACAGCTAAAGAAGAATCTACTTGACAATGTAGCTGTTATCACTGAGGTTTTCCCAGAAGCCTCCTTGATAGTAAAGGACTACCTCAGTGTCTCTGATGACTGGCCTACTATTTGCTAGCCCTAACTGTTAAAAAGTATTTCCCACCAATAAAACTAAGCCTAGCTCTGGATACTATTCCACTTTGGATCCTAAGCAATTTTCCACATGACAGTCTTTCAAACATTTCAATCAATTAGTCCATCATTAAGTCAATGAACATTTATTTAGTATTCACTATGTCCCAGATTACAGCTAGGGGGCACAGTAGATAGTGCCCTTGCCATGAAATCAGGAAGGTCCATCTTCATGAGTTCAAATCCATTTTTTGGACCATGAGCCATGAGTTCAAATCCATTTTGGAAAGGCTAGACATTTACTAGTTTTGTGACCCTGGACAAGTCATTTAATCTTATTTGCCTCAGTTCTTCATCTACAAAATGATCTGGAGACAGAAATGGCAAACCACTTGGCATCATTGCCAAGAAAACCCCCAAATGGGTTCATAGAGAGTTGAACAAAACTGGAAAATGACTAAAGCTCAAACAACAACAAAATGTTCCAGATGTTGCACTGGGGGTTCAGAACTAAACAGAGGCAAAATTAAAGCATTCCCTGCGCTTAAAAAATTATGTACCAATGGAGGAAATAGTACGGTCACTTATAAATATGTATGAAATATAGACAAAATGATACCAGGTCATTGACTAAGGTAGGGCATTGGCAGCCAAGGGAAGCAGAAGAGGATTCTTTAAAAAATTTTTTTCTCAATAGTATTTTGTTTTTCCAAATACATGTAAAGATATTTTTCAATGTTCATTTTTGTAAGATTTTGTCTTCCAAATTTTATCTCCTTCACTTTTTCCCTTCCCCCCAAACAAGAAGCAATCTGATACAGGTTAAATATGGACAATCCTTCCAAACATATTTCTATATTTGTCAAGTTGTGCAAGAAAAATCAGACCAAAGGGGAAAAACCATGAGATGGGAAAAGCAAGCAAACAAAACAAAACAAAAACACGTAAAAATACTATGCTTTGATCTGTATTCAGTCTCCATAGTTCTCTCTCTGGATACAGATGGCATTTTCCATCCCAAGTCTATTGGAGTTATTCAGGAGAGGATCCTTGAAGAGGATTGCATTTTAACTTCATCCAGGAGGAAACCAGAAGAGGCAGAGGTGATGAGGGAGGGCAGTCTGGGCAAAGTAGGAACCAGGTAAATGGAGGCAATCACAGAGATGAGAAATGAAGTCTTATAGATGGGGAATAGCCAAAGGATCAGTATAATTGGGCTGTAGAGTGTGTATAGAGAAATATTAAACTAACTGGAAATGTGAGATTAGGCAGATTTTAATAAACTATACATGTCAAATGAGGACTTTGTAGTTGATCCTAGAGTTATAGGGAGAGAATGAGTTTTATGGAGCAAGGGCTACCATTGGTGTGGTTGGATATAAGTTTTAGAAAAATCACTTTGGTGGCTACTTGGCACATGTTTAGAGTAAAGAGAAAATGGAATCAGAGAGACCATTGAGATCACGTGGGGTGGAGTGGATGGGGAAATACTATTGTAATAATCTCAATGACAAGTGATGAGGACCTGAGCAGGGACATAACTGTTGAGAAAAGAGAAAGTGATGTGCCTTCCTAAAATGTCCCACCTTTAAAACACTTATTACAAAATTCTAAAGATGATCTGATTAGGAAAAATTAGAGTCTCACAGTGGGACTGTGAGTAAAACACTTTGACAAATTATGGGATTAAAAAAAATCCCTACTCTCAAGGACTTGAGATCTAACAGGGATTGACCCTTGACTCAAGTTATTTTTTTTTTTTTAAGTGAAGGGGGAGATAATTCAAGACTTGAAGAACAGCTTGTACAAAGCTATGGAAACTTTGGAATGCGATTATGGAAATGGAATGCTGTGACAGGAGCAACATAGAGGCTAGCCAAGGGTGTGTTTGTTACCTTTGAGATGGCCGTGCAATGAGGACAAGGAAATGTCTATTGTCAGTTGGCGATAAAGAACTAAGTTTTAACAGGCATTAAATTAACTTCCTTAGAGCTATCAATTTCATAAGAGTTCTGGGGCCATTTAAAAGAATGCTTTTTCACTTGGGGTTTTATGTGGCTTTCTCTATCTGTGGGTTGCTTTTTGATTACATACAGCAGAAAATTATAAAAATAACAATCATCCCCCAGTTCGTAAATGGTCAAAGGATACTTATATGAACTAATACAAAGTGAAATGAACAGAACCAGGACACCAGTGTACATAGCAATTAGCAATTTTGTCTGAAGATCAACTATGAATGACAACTATTCTCAGAAATAACAATTATAGAAGACTTATGATGAAAAATGCTGTCCATCCAAAAAGAAAGAATTGATGCTACCTGAATGCAGATTAAAAATAAAATTTTATAATTTTTCTTTATTTTTATTGCTTTTGGGTGGAAGAGAACCTATGTTGTTCTTAACATAACTAATACAGAAATATGTCTTGCACGACTACCCATGTATAATATCAAATTGCTTGCTTTCTCAGAGAAGGGGGAAAGGAAGAAAGAAGGGAACTAGAAACTCAAAAATTTCAAAACAACCAATGTTTAATTTTTTGTTCAACTGAGAAAAAGAGTAAAATAAAAACATTCTTACCAAAAAAGATAAATGTTCAAAGGATATGAATAAGTGAAATGAAAGCTACCAAGAGTAACATGGGAAAAAATTCTCTAAATACTGATTAAAGACATGCAAATTCAAAGAACCTTGAATTTTCATTTCCCCTTATTACAGCTTTGGCTGCATCCCACAAATTTTGGTATGTTGTCTCATTACTGCCATTCTCTTGGATGAAATTATTGATTGTGTCTATGATTTGTGGTTTAACCCATTCATTCTTTAGGATGAGATTATTTAGTTTCCAATTACTTTTTGGTCTATTTTCCCCTGGCCTTTTTATTGAATGTAATTTTTATTTCAGCGTGATCTGAAAAAATGCATTTATTGTTTCTGTCTTTTTGCATTTGATTTTGAGATTTTTAATGTCCTAATATATGGTCAATTTTTGTATAGGTTCCATGAACTGCCAAGAAGAAAGTGTGTTCCTTTCTATCTCCATTCAATTTTCTCCAAAGATCTATCATACCTAACTTTTTTAGTATTCTATTTACCTTTTTAACTTCTTTTTTATTTATTTGGTGGTTTGATTTCTCTAGTTCTGAGAAAGCAAGGTTGAGATCCCCCACTATTATAGTTTTACTGTCTATTTCTTCTTGTAGCTCTCTTAGCTTCTCCTCTATTTGGAGAATTTGGATGCTATACCATTTGGTGCATATATGTTTAGTATTGATATTTCTTCATTATCTGTGGTACCCTTTAGTAAAATACAGTTTCCTTCCTTATCTCTTTTCATTAGATCTCTTTGCTTTTACTTGATCTGAGATCAGGATTGCTACTCCTGCTTTTTTTTTTTTTTTTTTTTTTTACTTCACCTGAAGCATAATAGATTCTGCTCCAGCCCATTACCTTCACTGTATGTATCTCTATGTTTTAGATGTGTTTCTTGTAAAGAACATATTGTTGGATTCTGGCTTTTAATCCAGTATGCTATCTGCTTCCATTTTATGAAAGAGTTCATTCCATTCACATTCACAGTTAAAATAACTAATTCTGTATATCCTGCTTTTCTCTTTCCTTTCCCCCTTTCCTCCTCCCCAGTATCTTGCTTTTGATGACCACCTCCCTCAAACAGTCCTCCCCCTTTAGAGCCCCTCTCCCTTTTTTACACCTTTCCCCTAATACTTCTGTTTTCCCTTCTTTTAGTCTTTCCTTTCTTTTCCCCCTTTCCCTCCCACTTTTTAATAGAATGAGGCAAGTTTCTCTGTGAAACCAAATATATCTGATATGATTTCTTAGAGCCAAGTCTGGTGAGAGTAACATTCAGAGAATGCTCATCACCCTCCCTTCTTTCCATCAATTATAATAGCTTCTCTTTGCCTCTTTGTGAGGTGTAATTTCCCTTATTTTACTTTTTTTGCCTCTTTTTCTAGTATTATCCCCTTTCCACCTCTAGTTTCTTTTTAATAATAATAATAATAATAAAAATTATACTTGCACTCTCTAAGTATACCCATAACAGAAATATAGTTCTAAAGAGTTCTATCCTTTTTTACCTTTTTTGCTTAGGCAACTGAGGTTAAGTGACTTGCCCAGGGTCACACAGCTAGGCAATGTTAAGTGTCTGAGACCAGATTTGAACTCAGGTCCTCCTGACTTCAGGGCTGGTGCTCTATCCACTGCACCACCTAGCTGCCCTCCTTTTTTACCTTTTTATGTTTCTCTTGAGTTCTGTATTTGGAGATCAAATTTTGTGTTCAGTTCTGGTCTTTTCATTAGAAATAGGTGAAATTCACCTATATCATTGAATGTCCATCTTCTTCCCTGAAAGTTAATGCTCATTTTAGCTGGATAGCTTATTGTTGGCTGTAAACCAAGTTGCTTGGCCTTTTGGAATATCAGATTCCATGCCTTTCCATCCTTTAAGGTGGAAGCTGCTAGGTGCTGGGGAATCTTAATTGTGGCTCCTCAGTATTTAAATTGTTTTTTTTTTTTTTTTT
>JAJPUD010003010.1:217682-276275 GCA_023553655.1 Myrmecobius fasciatus
TTTTTTTTTTTACTTCACCTGAAGCATAATAGATTCTGCTCCAGCCCATTACCTTCACTGTATGTATCTCTATGTTTTAGATGTGTTTCTTGTAAAGAACATATTGTTGGATTCTGGCTTTTAATCCAGTATGCTATCTGCTTCCATTTTATGAAAGAGTTCATTCCATTCACATTCACAGTTAAAATAACTAATTCTGTATATCCTGCTTTTCTCTTTCCTTTCCCCCTTTCCTCCTCCCCAGTATCTTGCTTTTGATGACCACCTCCCTCAAACAGTCCTCCCCCTTTAGAGCCCCTCTCCCTTTTTTACACCTTTCCCCTAATACTTCTGTTTTCCCTTCTTTTAGTCTTTCCTTTCTTTTCCCCCTTTCCCTCCCACTTTTTAATAGAATGAGGCAAGTTTCTCTGTGAGACCAAATATATCTGATATGATTTCTTAGAGCCAAGTCTGGTGAGAGTAACATTCAGAGAATGCTCATCACCCTCCCTTCTTTCCATCAATTATAATAGCTTCTCTTTGCCTCTTTGTGAGGTGTAATTTCCCTTATTTTACTTTTTTTTGCCTCTTTTTCTAGTATTATCCCCTTTCCACCTCTAGTTTCTTTTTAATAATAATAATAATAAAAATTATACTTGCACTCTCTAAGTATACCCATAACAGAAATATAGTTCTAAAGAGTTCTATCCTTTTTTACCTTTTTTGCTTAGGCAACTGAGGTTAAGTGACTTGCCCAGGGTCACACAGCTAGGCAATGTTAAGTGTCTGAGACCAGATTTGAACTCAGGTCCTCCTGACTTCAGGGCTGGTGCTCTATCCACTGCACCACCTAGCTGCCCTACTTTTTTACCTTTTTATGTTTCTCTTGAGTTCTGTATTTGGAGATCAAATTTTGTGTTCAGTTCTGGTCTTTTCATTAGAAATAGGTGAAATTCACCTATATCATTGAATGTCCATCTTCTTCCCTGAAAGTTAATGCTCATTTTAGCTGGATAGCTTATTGTTGGCTGTAAACCAAGTTGCTTGGCCTTTTGGAATATCAGATTCCATGCCTTTCCATCCTTTAAGGTGGAAGCTGCTAGGTGCTGGGGAATCTTAATTGTGGCTCCTCAGTATTTAAATTGTTTTTTTTTTTTTTTTTCTTCTGGCTACTTGCAATATCTTTTCCTTGGTGCGATAGTTCTGAAATTTAGCCATGATATTCCTTGGGGTTTTAATTTGGGGGTCTCTTTTAGGAAGTGATCAGGGAATTCTTTCAATGACTATTTAACCTTCTAATTCTAAGACATCAGAGCAGTTTCCCTTTATGATTTGCTCTAAGGTGTTGTCTAGGTTCTTTTTATTATCATAGCTTTCAAGAAGTCCAATAAGCTTTAGATTGTCTCTCCTAGATTTATTGTCCAGGTCAGTTGTTTTTCCTAGAAGATATTTTATATTTTTTCTATTTTTTTCATTTTTTTTTGTTTTTGTTTGAGGGATTCTTGAAGTCTTGAGTCATTCACCTCCATTTGTTCAATTCTAATTTTTAGTGTATTATTTTCTTCAGTTATCTTTTTTAGCTCCTTTTGTAATTGGCCAATTGAACTTGTTTGTTCATTGCATTCTTTTTCCATTTCACAGATTTTGTTTTTCAGTGAATTGTGTCTTTTTCATATTTCTTTTGGAGGGCATTATATGCTCTGTCTCTTCCTTCTTGCAATGATCTCATTTCATTTCCCCATTTTTTATAACTCTCTTTAAGATCCTTTATGCAATCTTCCATGAAAGTCTTGTGAAATGGGGACCAGCTCATGTTTCCCTTGGGGGCTTCTTTTGGAGTTGCTTTGCCTTTAGGGATCTCAGCAATTGAGGTATGTTTTTCTCTCTCTCCTTAAAAGCTGTCTATGGTGAGAGTTCTTTTTGGTTTTTTATTCATTTTTGAAAGGATTGAAGTCTGTTCACATTCCCAGAAGAAGATTCCTTGGAAGAACTTCAGAACAGGTCTGTTTCAAACAGGCAGGGGCACAGTCTGCTTAGCCCAGACTGCTGCATGGGGAGGCAAGGCAGGAAGTCGGGCAGGGAGTCAGACTGTGGCAATTTCTAGGCACCTGGGAAGCTTCTGTGAGCCTCTTAGATTACTCTGACCTGGTTGCAAGCAGGTAGTTTGGTAGATTTACTACAAAAGACAAATTGTAAACCACTGAGCCTAGATCTAGCCACTATTACCCAGCAGTGGAAATCAATCAGCAGAACTGTCCCAAGGCAAATTAAAGCAGCTGTCATTCCTTTGCATTGAACAGACTTCAAGCCTTAAAAAAAGGGAAAAAAATGAGGAAGAAAACAAAAAGCAAGCAAACAACAACAAATGAAGTGAGAATGCTATGTTGTGATCCACACTAAGTTCCCATAGTCCTCTCTCTGGATGTAGATGGCTCTCATCATCACATGACCATTGGAACTGGTCTGAATCATCTCATTGTTGAGAAGTGCAACATCTGTCAGAGTTGATCATTATATATTCTTTCATTTTGTTTTCCTCATTTTTTTTCTTTTTTTGATTTGATATTTCTTGTGCAGCAAGAGAATTGTCTAAATATATAATCATATATTGGATTTAACATATTTTTTACCATGTTTAACATGTATTGGATTAATTGCTATCTGGGGAGGGAGTGGGGAGAAAGGGAGGGGGAAATTGGAATACAAGGTTTTGCAAGGGTTAATGTTGAAAAAATTATCCATGCATATCTTTTGAAAATTATAAAGTTTTAATAAAAAATGGCTGAACTTCTGAATTTGAGATGGATGAAGGGCAAGGAAAGACAAGCAAAAACAGAGCTTTCTAGTAGTGCTGGAGCACCTCCCTCTCATCTTGTGCATGGTCCAGGATGCTAGTGAGTTCAAGATAAGATTAAATAGTCTGAAACATTATGAGCACCTCAGTCTATTGTGCAGCTTTTAGGTGTGTCATCTACCTGAAGAGTTCTGTGCAGGACACATCAAAGAGATCACAGACACAGGAGGTTTCTGGGAGAAGGAAAAAGAGCAAAATAATACTATTTGTTTTCTAAGTGCATTGTTCCAGTGACAAAGGGCAGCTTTAGAGGCTTCTTTGCAGAAATCCCCAAGGCCCAGGAGGAGGAGGCGCTGAGGGTTCCATATCAGATAAAGGGCAAGGCTGGGAGCTTGATTTACCTAGGATGACACCCTTTCCCAAGCACTTCCTCTTTGAGAAGACCTCCCTGCCATCTTTATTTTCCCATATTTGCAGGCTTTGGTGCTTAGCTTTGAAGAGCTCATGCTCAGAGAACAGAACTAGGTGGAGTTGATGAGAAGCAGCTTTCAAGAAGCCTTCCTTCAAGCTCCCAAGAAACCTCAGTTTTGTTGCCTTTCTACAAAATAATCTGCCTCTTAGCAGCTTGTTTGTAAATTAAAGTTTGCTTGTTATTTCCCCTATTGGACAGGGTGAGCCCCTTGGGAACAGGGGCTTTTTGATTTTTTTGAAGGGGGTGGCGCTTTTTTATATATACTCAGCACCTAGCCCATTGCCTACCACATCATGCTTCATCAATGCTTCTTGTTTGATGTAACTCGATGTAAGGAAAAGCTAGACTGGGGCAAAGTCAAAATGGGCTCTGCAGAAGATGCTTTCCTTTCATTCAGGGTCTTCAGTCAGAGGCTGGATGCCCATTTGCCAGAAATGTTGAGGTACAGAGATTAGATTTGAAGGCTATGTAGGTCCCTTCAGAATCTGGTTCCCTTCACACATCTGGGTCAGGAGTCTTAACTGGTGACCACCCATGGCTGTGGGTCCCAGAATTTCTGAGCTGACCATCGGTTCATATCGATCCCTTCTGTGAAATGCCTTCCTGCCATGTGCCTTTCTGTTCACGGCCACAGGTGGCCTCTCTCAGGTGTCCACTTCTGGAGAGTGACCAGGAGCTTCTCCATCTTCCCATATCCCCTGCCAGCATGTGGCGTAACTTCAAAGAATGCCCCTCAGACAGGCAGCCCAGTGCTGGTCCCTGGGAATCTCCCACCATGTGGAAAACAAGCTGATGGAACAGATAGGATCCATGCAAGTCTCTCGCCCTGCTCCATAGCGAGAACCCAAGGGAGAACAGCAGGGGGAATGGCCAGAAGACCAACAGTGGATATCACACAAAACCTGGGAAAACACCCAGCTCCTCATAGCCAGGGGATGTCATCTCCACTGGCTGTTTGGGGGCTCACAAAGTTTGCATAATGAAAACACGTGGGGCAAACTTTTCAGCAGATGTGCCCTGATTCCACCATCCGCTTCTCATTAAGGTTCCTGGGAATGGAGCACTGCAAACCCTCACTGGACTGCACCGAGCACTTCCCTCCATTGTGTGAGATCCCCCACGGTCATCAATAGCTATTATGGAAAAGGCCTGGGGCTTAATTCCCTACTCACCTCTCCTTGTGGCATCTGTTTGGTGGGAGCTGCCCTCTCCTTCCATCCTCCCTCAGATAGCTGGCTTTCTGGAGAGCCCAGAACTAGCAAAATAACAGTTTCCAGAGCTCAAGACCATCATTTAAAATATACCTTCTGTGTGGTAGGAAGGTAACCAAGGATTGAGGGTAGCAGGGACCCCACAAAGATTGGGTTCAAACCCCATGTCAGGTCATTTCTAGCTCTGCCTATAGACAAGTCCCATAGCCTGGGTCAAAGTTGTCTCCTCAGTAAAATTAAGTCCTCATGTGGGGCTGGAGTGTGATCATGGCTGTAGAGTTCTTTGTAAATATTAAAGCTCTAGAGAAAAGTTAGCCATTATTACTGCTGTTAGATTAGCTGGGGTGATCTCCAAGGCAGACTTTGGGGGCAGGAAAACTCTGGGCAAAGGAAGAGGGAGGGAGCACGAGGAAGAATCATTTCCGGAGGTTCGCTCAGGACTACGTCCCAAAGAAATGAATCTGCCATTTATTCCTGAACAAAGATGTTCTTGTACAAATGCGGTGATCCCAGGAGGCAGTTGTGCTCTCCAGCTGATGTTTCCCTGGGAAGATGCAAGGCCAGCCTTCTGTGTCCAGATCTGAGAGGAGTTATTCTGGGCCCCAGAACAGCCTGGCGCTGGTCCTGCCTATAGAAATGGGAGGAGCGGGGAGTGCAGACAAAGCATGCTGGAACCCTGGCAAGCCACAAGGAATAGCTTTCAGGTGGGATGAGCTCAAGAGGCAAATGGAATTATTTGGTGGAGAGCTGATCTTTCATTTTCCTTTGGGGGTAGGGAAAAGACTCAAAGATCCTGGAAGCATCTATGTAGAGTTGGGAGCCACCTAAGAGCCCCCTTACACAACTCCCTCATTTTAAAGATGAAAAAACCGTGACCCAAAGGAGTGAGGTTTAGGAAAGCTCACACAAGAAGTAAGCCACAGTGGGGGAATTCGAACCCAAGTCTTCTGTTCTAATCAGGACTCCTTCCACTGCATCATGCTTTCTTATATCTGCAAAAATTTAGGAGCAATGACATTTCTCTAAATAATGGTAGTCAATAGCCCCAGAGAGGTAACATCTCTTTATTTTAAGGTCGAATTGCATTCTCCTCTGGTCTTTAAAACCCTTAGCTATTTGGGTCCGGCCTGTGTTTCCAGGTAGATTACCTATGATTCCCCTGCCTATACTTGAGGTTTCAGCCCAAATGGCTGAATTAGTATTTTGTGAACTCATCTGGCAGAATCAGATCAGCTGAAAGGCCATTTGGCTTATTTTCCAGAGCAGGCCAGGAAAGGAGGACAAGTGGCAAAGACCCAGGAATATTGGACTCCCGGCTGAAAGCTCTATCTTAACTGGAGTCTTGGAGATTAGAAGAAAAGAATCATTTCCTGGGGCTCATTCTGTTATATGTTGTATAGCATAGACCCAGCACTCTGCTAGGCACATGGGGCTCCAGAGATCAGAGACTTTAAAGAGATTTCAGTCCAGGAGGGAAGACTAGAATTTACATCTCAGTGGGTAGCAGAGAAAATTAAATGTGGTATATTGTTAAGAACAATGCAAAGTGCTACAAAGCATGGGGAATGGTCAAATGCCCACCTTCTGAGGGGAGAGTAGACTAGCCACATGATAGTCTGTGAGAAAGGAAGTTGAAAGCCACAGAGTCCAAAGCGCTACGCTCCATGGCCAGACCACACATTCTCTAGACCCCAGTCTCCACATTTTACAGTGAGGATGTTGGAGTGAAGGATTCTGAAGTCCCTTCCTGCTCCATGAGCTTGGGATCCTCTGAGGTCCCTCCTAACTCAGTCTTTTTATGAATTGGAAAATGAAGGGACTGGACCTGGAGGCAGGGAGGCCCATCAATATCCAGGAGGTAAGTGATGAAAGTCTGGGCTAGAGCAGTTTTTGTGTGAATGGGCTACTCCCAGAAGGGTCCTTCCATGTAGTCAGTGAGAGAACTCATGGATGCTCCCCCTTGTAAGGAAGAACGCTTAGTTGTGCAAGCATAAAGTGCCACCCCCCACACTCTTCCACCAGGACAACAAGGAGTCACTACCAATGGGTCATGCTTAGGGGAGGGGACAAGAGCATCATCTGCTTTTCCCTGGAGTCCTGCCCTCCTGGATTGGCTAGCCCTTTAGGAAAAGAGCAGGAACTCTGGAGTCAGAGCACTTGGGTCAAAATGCACGTAGCTCACTGTGGATCAATAATGTGATATGGGAGCCTCAAGGGTGGAAGGGAGCTCCACGTATGTGTAGATGGCCCCAATGCACAGGATGAGGCGGGGTGTAAAAGTACTCTCCAGACTACAACTGGTAGAAGTACATTTTTCACTCTGGACATCACTTTTTGGGAAAGGATATTGATCTGCAAGCACAGGGAGAGGAGCAATCTAGAAACTTCACCATACAACAGTTTATCCTTGAAAACAACATGGTGCCATTGAAAAGGAACATGGGTGTCTGTGTGTAACAGCATGACCTTTTAGGCTTGCAGACCAAGACCAAGAAAGGACCCTGAAGGTCATTTAGATTTGATTTGATGCATCAATTGAAATCTAGAGAGATGAAGGGACTTCCTGAAGGTGACATAAGTGATAAATGACAGAGATGAGATTTGAACCCTTGCTTGTTGGTGAGATCAGATGACTCAGGAATGGATCAATTTGCTTGTGGACCATTAGCTCATTAGTTTAAAGCTTGAAAGCCAAGGTCAGAGTTGAAATTCCTTTGATGGGGCAGTTCCCTCTTCCTGTGCCATGGTCGATGAAGGCTCCTCATCCTGGCCAGCTCTCTTTCCAAATATAGGTCACTGGTCACCCAAGAATTTGGCAAGGAAGAGAATGGGATGAAAAATCTAATAGATGGGGATTTTATGCCCCTCCCACCTCCTCTTCCATTGGAGAAGTGCCAGCTTTTCAGTCTTGGATCACCTTAGACTGGAAGCTTCCAAGTGAGTGTTTCTGCACCGGTTTGGTGGTCCCACCCAATGGAAAGTCAGACCCCCAAGAGGATGTACACTTAGAGGAAACACTTTGTGAGCAACCGGAAATAAAAATAAGCCATCACTTCCATTCTTCTTTTCCGGTGCTTTTCTAACCATCAGAGGAAGACAAAGAGGGCAGCGATTCTCCTACCCCCAACTCCCACCTGATTCCGAGAACATTTTCATTGTATTATAAATCTTTCCAGCTTTGCTGATAAGGTACAGTGGAAGTTACATAAGCGGGGGGGAGAGGCAACAAACTCTCTGTGAACAGAGGGCAAAGATCAATCCCACTCCAAACATTTGCAGAACCTAATAAAAGAACTGGGGAGAGGTGGATGGGAGATGCAGGTTACCATCTCCTGGGAGATGGGCTCTCTTTGTAGGGCAAAGGGATCCCACATCTGTGCATGTCACTGCAGGGCCACAATGAGGCACCACCAGCCACTACACTGCAGCCTTTGGTCCCCAAATGTCCCCCGTCTTCCTCAGTCTTCTCTATCCCCAGAGAGCTGTACACCTGACAATCAAGGCAAGCAAATCACATAGAATCAGTGACCATCAACTTGGAGTCTGGTTTATTGTTAGTGGAGCAGAAATCCATAGTTGACAAATCATTTCCTAGAATGAACCCCCACTTTTCTTAGGGATGGATCCATTGACTAGCTTCTGAAATCTCACCATAAAACTCTTTGTTCATTTATGCATTCGGAAAAACATAATACATGTTTACCATTGGTCCACTGCTGCACTGGAGGAGGTACCAATATGCAATCCACATAGTCCTTACCATCCCAGAGTTTTCAAGCTCTCTGGAAATGACATAAACTCAGATGACCATCATACATACCATTACCTGCTAGTGCAATAGAGAAGCACTGAGGTGTGGGAAAGAAAATGTTACCAGTGGCATTAGAAACAGGGTTTTAGGGTCTCATTCAACTTTAAAATACTTAAGTCAATCATTTTGACTTTAAATCCTTAGCAAAATTAAGGGATATATCATTAAAAGATTGGTTTGTGCATATTTAGAAAGGGAAACACTGCTCAGAAAGAATCATCATACCTTTCATGGCTAATTTCATAATAACCCCTTTTATAAAAAAATGAATTCTTTTCAACAAGCATTTATTAACTCCTACTATGTGACAGGCCTCCCAAGAAGATTATTTTTGGACAGGATTAATAAATAGATAGATCAAGGGAATGGTCAAGTTTAATTGTATTTTAGCAAAATATTTAATAAAGTCTGTTATACTACCCCCTTGGAAAATATAGTTATGTTCTGTGCTCAGTATAAAAAATGGCGACTATGAGTAGATTGAGAATTGATAGAGTAACTAGAATAGTATTAATGGTTTGGAGCCAGCTTGGAGAGAGGTTTCATGCAGTATCCAAGAAATCTAGCCCTGATTTATCAATTTAATATTTCATCAATGACTTGAATGAATTTTATCGATGACTTTGAATGTGTTTTTTTCATGAAGCTTTCCCTCATTCTTCTTACTAATCATTAATTCTCCTCATCTTTTTGGTTTCAACTATTCCTCTGTCCTTATCACAGGCAACATTATACATGTCATTTTATATTTATTAGGTTATCAATGATACTAACCTTGTAGTAATTTTGAATATGGATGATAGCTTCAAGATCTTAAAAGTTATTGACAAGGTAAAATGATGGAATCTATGTAAAAATTAATTTTAGACAATTTATATTATTCTACATTTTGGTTAGAAAAACTTAGCACGCCAAGTACAGAATTTGGAGGTATGACTAGAAAATAGTTTATCCAGGAAAAAAAAAGAAATAGGAGGAAGAGGATATAGGTCTTTTAGTGATTTGTTAGTAGAAATAAACCTAAATGTTTATCAATAGTGGCACTTGCAATCAAAAGAAATAATGGGATATTAACATAATATCTAGGAATAGGGAAGTGATGATAACACTCTACCATGCACTGATCAAGACACATCTAGAATATTGGCTTCCATTTGGGGGCATTGTAATTGAAAAGAGGCACTGACAAAATTGAAGGTGTCCACCAAAGGATAGCCAGCAAGGGGTATCCTGGAGGCTCTACCAGGTAACAATTATAGTGATTCTTTCTACATTGTGAGGGTGAGGGACTCAGAGATTAGGGATGTGGTGCCATCAAAATATGGAAAATCCACATCAAATTTTTTTTTGTCCCTCTTCATACTAGAGAACTTTTTCTTTTTTCTTCTATGGGAAGTTTACAGTACCTGATTATAAAATCTGGGCTATTTTTCTGTGTCCTCTGCTAGCCTTTGTTATCTGTGGCTTCTGCAAAATTACCCCAAAATTCCCATATAATTTTTTGTGCCAGCCCACAATATATTGAAACTGAAATGGGGAAAGTCACAATGAGGAAGGGATAACTATATTTGAAGTCGCTAAGTTTGTTTGCCCCCCCCCCAAAAAAAAGAAAACTTAGAAGGTGCAGGATGTTTCCTTAAGTATTTGAGGGACTCTCTTATTGGTAAGAGTTAGATTTCTTGGCCCTATAGAACAGAACTACAGTGAAGGCAAATCTAATATTCAGAAGACCCTCAGTCTTGAAGTGAAAGTGGGGGTGACCCTAGCTGGGATAGTTAGGGAGGAGATTCCTGTTCAGGTAAAAGTTAGGACCATCAGATACAGCTTGAGATTCACTGAGCCCAGAATCCTTTCAGGGAACAAGCGGAGTTATTCTGGAACTGAGTTCAAGCCCTGCTCTTACATTTACCCATGAGCTTTGGGTAAATCAAGCTAGCTCCCTGGGTTCCATCATTGGTTGGATTATATAAACTTTAAAGTCCTCTGTTGCTCTAATTAACAATTCTTAACCTGTAATCTTTGAACTTTTGAAAGAGAGACAGACAGAAAAAGAGCACTGTATTTTGACTTAATTCCTTTTCTAATCCTTGTTTTATTTTGTACATTTAAAACCATTTCTCTGAGCCGGGGTCCAACCATGTTAACTTCCTAGGAGGCACCAAAACGCTTCAGAACCCTGCAGCCAAGGTGGATGATTTCTGTAGGATGAATCCAGGGCTGAGTCAAGTGTGTCCTACTTGATGAAGCCTTCCATTAGTCTTCTTAGTTCTCCCCAAATAGTCAGTGATTCCTTCTCAACTTCTCTATATCACTTGGTCTTGAAGACTCTGTCTTTATCCGACATTTTGTCTCCTCCACCAGTGGGCTCCTTCATAGGAGGATTGCTTTGCCTTTTTCTCAGTGGATCCCTAGTGCTTAGCAGAGGACCTTAATGTATATTTATTGAAATGTATTCTGAAAGAATTGAATATCTTTTTTATTAATGCTTTTTATTTGCAAAACATATGTATGGGTAATTCTTCAACATTGACCCTTGCAAAGCTTTTCATTACAAATTTTTCCCCCCTAGTCCCCACCCCTCCCCTAGATGGCAGGAAGTCTACTACATGTTAATTATGTTAAGATACTTGACAAATCGAACATATGTATACATATTTCTGAATATCTTTAAGGACAAAAAGTAGTTCATTTGTCTTTGTGTCCTCAGTGCCCAGGAGAGTGACTGGCACATAGTCCATTCTTAATGCAAGTCTGCTGACTAATTATGCTGAATTTTGATATGCTATTAATAAATGGCATAGAGATTACTTTAAAGATTGCAAAACACTTGCCTGTGATAGGAACTCATAGAAACCCTCAATCAATCATTAAATATTTATTAACTTCCTACTATGTGCCTGACCATGAGCTAAGAGCTAGACACATGAGAGCAAAGAATAATATAATCCTGAAAGAATTAGAGAAAGAAGCTTCCATTTCTCAAGGTGAAAGCATAGACACAAGTGTGTACAGCATAAATACAACCCGTGGGACTTAAAGCCTAAATATATAGGTGAAATCCAATAAAACTCACACCAAAGAGTAGATTTGACCCTGGGTCCTTCTTATCCCCAAGGCCAGTGCTCCGTTGCCTTACCCCATTGATTTGCAGGACTTGAAATCCTTTCCAAGCCACAGGATCATAAAATCAGAGAGTTGGAAAGGAGTTTTGAGAAGACCTGTCTATCCCAACTCCCTCCTTGTAAAGTGAGAGAATTAAGAAGAGAAGCTTCCCCCAAATTGGATGGGGAGATGAGATCAGTGGTGGTCAGTGAATGGCAGAGCTAGCCAGGCACTGTACCCCCATTTCTGATTTCACAGATAATACTCTTCCTCTACCCCAAGACTGCTTCCTGGGCCTTTGGACTATTGCACCACATTTGTGAGCACAGGGGCATCTGGATTTGGAGCATTTAAAATGCAAATATTTTCCTTAGGAAATTTTGTCAGAAGGTCATAACCCAGAGAAGGAGCACATGACTGGAGTGTGAGTTGGAACCAAGGAAGAGTCCTTGGACCAAGGCAAGTGTCATTCAGTCTCATGGATGTAGGGGGTCAGTAATTCACCACCTCCACTGATGGGGATCATGCAGCCTTGGCCGTAAGAAAGCTCCTATTGCTAAAAGAGGCAAATTAAGTAGGGGGAAGGGAGAAGGAGAAGGAGAAGGAAAAGGAGAGCAGATCAGGGAAGACTTCCTGGAGAACACTAGCTCTTCCAAAACAACTTTTAATGATTTAGAGAAGAATGAATCAGGAACATATGGGTCAGATTTTCTTGAAATCAGGCATGGGTTCAAGAACTAATAGGGAACATACCTATCCACCTGTATTTGAGTTTATTTTCTCCACTCATGTATTTCTGAAATGTGCACTAGAAAGACCAAGGTGTCCATATATCTGATCCAAAAAACAATGACATTAATATTACATCGATATATGTTTCTCCACATAGATGGGTTAATACACTCCTTGAGAAAAGGCACCTATGTGTCTAATTCATTGGTCTCTAATAACCTGTATTGTGTATTCAGGTAAAAATGAAATGATTTGGAACGCTCCTCAGCTCGGGGAAACTTCAATGAGTGAATTGCTCCTTACCTACATAGATGGCATCCAATCAATGAAGAGATAGAAGTCCCAGAGAATTGTAACTGGTTTGGCCAGAATCATCACAGAACCATGCCTGAGAAATGGGATTTGAAGGCAGCCTTGTGAAATCCAAACACAACACTCCCTCCATTAGCCCGTGCTGCCTCCTAGAACATATGTGCCTAACAACTCTCTAGTGGTCGGACATCTTATTCTCAGGTGAATCAGGTGGAAGTGGAAAGAATACTTTATTAGAGCATTTAGCACAGGGAGGGCAGCAGTAAGTGCTGTAAGATCCGGATTTCCCATTATATCTGCGGTCAGAGGAGTGAAGATTCAATTCATTGTCCCCAAAAACCATTACTACCCTTATGACTTCCTTAACCATCATTTCATCGATCATTTTACTGAAATATAAGTGCTTTGAGATGAGAAATATTCTAGATTTTTGTGCTTGTATTCTCAGCACATAGCAACTAGTAAATGCCTAATGACGTTAATTTGATACAATACAACATTGATTAAGGAACTATCATGTGCTAGATATCTAGGTATCTAGATGCTAACTAGGTAAAGGTAAGGAAAAAAAATGAAACCAGGTACTGAGCTTACAAAATACTCAGCTAGATGGCACAATAGGATGTTAGGTCTAGAATCAGGAAGACTCCTCTTCCTAAGTTCAAATCTTCCCTAAAATAGCTGTCTGAGCTTGGGCAAATCGCTCAACTCTGCCTCAGTTCCCTCATCTGTAAATTGATTTGGAGAAGGAAATGGCTTTTTTTTTTTTTTTTTTTGCTTTTTTGCTGAGGCAACTGGGGTTAAGTGACTTGCCTAGGGTCACACAATTAGAAAGTGTTAAGTGTGTCTAAGATCAGATTTGAACTCAGGTTCTCCTGACTTCAGGGCTGGTGCTCTAACCACTGCACTATCTAGATGCCCTCCACTCCAGTGTTTTTTGCCAAGAAAACCCCAAATCGGGACACAAAGAGTTGAACAGGACTGAATACAAACAAACACACAGACACACAAAACAACAAACAGAACAATCCCCACCCTCAAGAAGCTTACATTTTAGGACAATCCAGAAGTGGTGACCAAGGAGGTGTGTTTTGATTGGGAAGCCACAGGTATCTGAGTATAGTCAAAAGAAAATTGATTTATATGCCCTTTTTTGGAGAGTTTGGTTAATTTCCTTACTTTTTTCAGAGCAGGAGGTGAAGATGGCTGCAGTGAATAGATAAAGGATCTGAAAACTTCAAGATAAGAATTGGAATGGAGAAGAATTATTGTCCTCTGCATCAGTGGGCCTGATATTACTGCGTTCCACTTCTTTCACATCTCCAGGTGGGGGTGCTTTGCTGAACTGTAGGTGGCCAAGAGCCTCCGCCTTATCCCAAGCTCTACCACAAGAGTTTCCTTCCTCCTGCCCCAAAACTCCACTTAGGCTTGAAGTGAGCAGAGAAAATCCAGCGAGGTTTGGGGTTTGTCAAATATCTGAAACTATTTTTCCCAAATGTTTCAGGTTCAGAGAAATCCAAAACATGTTTTCCCAAGAACTATCACCCCTCAATTCCTAAACCCCATGTATTTAAGGGGAAATTTAAGCCATGTGCCCCTCAAATCATTTATATAACTCATCACAATGTTGTTTGGTAAGAGCTATTATGAGATTTTTATGTAAATATGGTTTTTCATGTAAACAATAAGTCACATTGCACCAGCCAAATCTGTTTTGACTTTCAAATTTCTGTATTTAGTAAGAAATAAGTAAGTAAATAATGAAATAAAAGAAAAGAACAGAAAATACGCAAGCAATGAAGTAGTTTATGGAATTATACATTTAGAGATGAAAGGGACCTTTCAAGGTCATCCATTCCAACTCTTTTCATCTTTTGGGGAAACTGAAGATCAGAAAAATTAAGTGAATTAATTGTCCAAGATCCCACAATTAAAGTGTGAGGATTAAGATTTGAATCCAAGACCTCTGACTTCAAATATAGTACTCTTTCCATTATAACACAAGGAGTACCAAGTCTGCCAGCTTTGTTGTTATTGTTTCATTTATACTTCTAGAGGTTATCTGCCTTAGTGATTGTTTCATTTTTGTCTTTGCCCCTCAATACTTGGCACATAATAGATACTCAACCGATTCTTTTCAATTGACTGATTAATAATTATAAAGTCAGCCATCACAAGTTTGGGTCAAATTCCTTTCGAAACTAACTATAGGAAGTCTAAATGATCCACCCATTCCTAGTGACTAATAAATCAATTTCCAACTCCTTGTCTTGTCATTCAAGGCCATCTTAACTCTACGGTCTTGTCTCATATTATTGCATTTTGTATGCAATAAGGTGCATATCATTCCCATAAGCTGCTTTTTCCTGTGGCAAGTATTTTCCTTCTTCATCTCTCAAAATGTTCTGTTTTCTATATCTGAAGGTTACCTTCAATAGACCCGCTAAGCAACTATCTGCTGCACCCATTTCTCCTTTATGTCCCCTAGGTGAACCCTGAAATGTTTGACTTGGTTATGTGGAAACAATATGAATTACAGTCATCTTTCTGAAACAATATTCCATTTATGGTCAGTGACCATAACGCCCAATCTAAGTGTGCCAATCATTGGATGAATGCTCAATTACTGTGAATGTTAAGTTTCACTTATACATTACTTTCTGATCTCTTGCCCTCATTGGACACAGCTGGTGGTTGTTCTTTCTATTGTTTTTGTATTCCAAAGGACAGAAGCCATTCTGGGGTTCCATTGAGAAGCATTCAGACAGAAGGAACAGTGTTAACCAAAGGTAGGAAAATAAAACACCTGTTCTGGTCACTGATGTATGGAGCATTTGAGAGGTAGAATGAGAAATGACTAAAAAACTAACTCAGAGTTAGAATTCGGAAAGCCTTGAATACCAAGTTCAAAAGGTTGGACTTTTCATCCCCAGGATATATACCATGACCAAGTAGAATTTATACCAGGAATGCAGGAAAACTATTAGCATAATCGACTATATCAATAACCAAACTAACTAAAATCATATGATTATCTCAATAGATGCAGAAAAAGCATTTGATAAAATCCAAACACTCATCCCTATTAAAAACACTAGAGAGTATAGAAATAAATGGGATTTTCTTTAAAATGATCAGCAACATCTATTTAAAGCCATCAGCAAGCATCAAATGTGATGGGGATAAACTAAAGCCATTCCCAACAAAATCAGGAGTGAAAAAAGGTTGCCAACTATCACCATTAGTATGCCATATTGTATTAGAAATGTTAGCTTTGGCAATAAGAGAAGAAAAAGAGATTAAATGAATTAGAGTAAATCATGAGAAAACCAAATTATCACTCTTTGCAGATGATATGATAGTATACTTAGAGAACCCTAGAGAATCAACTAAAAAACTTCTAAAACAATTCACAGCTTTAGTAAAATTGCAGGATACAAAATAAATTCACATAAATCATCAGCATTGTTATATATTAATAACAAAGTTCAGCAGCAAGAGATACAAAAAGACAAAATAAGTGTTGATGGTATAAAATATTTGGGAATCTATCTGCCGAGGGAAAGTCAGAAACTATATAAACACAACTACAAAACATTTTCCACATGAATAAAGTCAGATCTAATCAGTTGGGAAAATATCAAGTGCTCATGGGGAGGTTGAGCAAATATAGTAAAAATGACAACACTAGCTAAATTAATCTATTTATTTAGTGCCAATCAAACTCCCAAGACATTCTTTTACTGGCCTAGAAAAAAAAATAACAACAAAATTTATCTAGAAGAACAAAAGGTTAAGAATCTCAAGGGAATTAATAAAAAAGATGTCAATGAAGGTGGCCTAGCTGTGCCAGACTTAAAACTATTATGAAGCAGCAGTCAGTCATCAAAGCCATTTGGTACTTGCTAAGAAAGAGAGTAGTTGATCAGTGGAATAGATTAGGATTACAAGACAAAATAACCAATAACTATAGCAATCTAGTATTGGACAAACCCAAAGATCCCAGCTTTTGGGATAAGAACTCACTAATTTGACAAAAACTGCTGGGAAAATTATGAACTAGTATGGGAGAAACTAGGCATTGACCCACACCTAATACCACATACCAAGATAAGGTAAAAATGGGATCATGATTTAGACATAAAGAGTGATATTATAAGGAAATTAAAAGAACATAGGATAGTTTATCTCTCAGATCTGTGGAGAAGGAAGAAATTTATATTCAAAGAAGAATTTGAGATTATTATTGGACACAAATAGATAATTTTGATGATATTGAGTTAAAAAGGTTTTGCACTTTCCAGCAAGCTGCTTGAGGTCCAACAGGGAATAAATCCATTATTAATGACATCCTTAGGGAGAGCAATCTTTGACATTACCCAAGGCAGCTTATATAGAAGTAACTTTATGCTTGGTTTAGGGGAAAAATAACATAAAATTATGTACACATCTCAAGAATCTGTGGTGATCCTGGGAGTACTATAGAAGTCGCCTCAGGCAAATGTAGAGTCCTTAATTCTGAACTGATAAAGCCTCAGCAAATTTAAAAGACTCTGTTCCTCCTATGTGAACATCAAAATAGATTTCTATAATCATCCTGATAAAATTATGTCATTTCTTTGACCTTTGGAAAACAATAACAACAAGATAACACCATCCTCATCATGTCTTCACTTCTCCTTCCATCATTTTTAGCTGGATGATATGAGGAACAAGAATGTAAGGAAATGAAAGGAAGCTGCTTATTGTGTTGCTCTTTTTATGAAATCCTTTTTCTTATGGATAGTCATAATGCTACAATTTCTCTTTCAGAAGCCATGAAAGGCTTTTGTTTTCATGCTTACATGGGCTCCTTTAAGAAGTTTTGTCACTCCAGGCTGGATAGCCTCCCAGTGTATCTTGTTCCTCCGGCACCAATTTGTGGTGGAAATCATTGAGATTAAAACCTCGTGAGCTCTTCATGGAGCATGTTCCAAGAGGCCAAAAAATCAAAGTGTCCCTAAAATGTAAACAATGGGCAAACCCTTTGGTGAAAACATCTCATGGGGGTGGGAATATGCACTGAGGATCAGGAATTTGAAAAGTAAATGGAGCTTTATAGGGATGAAAGATATTTTTAGACATGTGTCCCCAAACCTACTTTTCAGAACTCCATTTTGCTCCTATTACTAAAGATTCAGGATCAAGGATTTAGAGAGATGGTAAGGAGACCAATGGCTAATGAGTTCCATAAACAACCTAAAGAAATCACCTAGGAAGCAATTGTTCAGCCTCTGCTTGAAGATCTCCAAGGAGGAAGAAGCCACGAGCTGTATCAGTAAACCATTCAACTTTGTTCATGGGATCCTAGATGTACTGCTAGAAGGGATTTTGTAGGCAATCTAGCTTGACACTCCTCTTGTATAGAAAAAAGGAACCGAGGCTGGAGATCAAGTGTTTCATTTAAAGTTATAGAGGCTGCAAGCAGTAGAACTAGAATTTTAATCCAGATTTTCTGACTCCAAAGCCAGCAGTAGTCAATAAACAGTTATTAAATGCCTACTGTGTGCCAGGCTCTCGGCTAAATGTTATTCAGTATTATTCAAACACACACACATATGTGTATATCTCTAGTCTGTCATCTACTACCAGCATAAGCATCTGATATTCAAAACTCATGAAAACAGTGAAAATCAAATGTCGGCATAATCTACCATAAAATCAAAGAGCCCAAGCAGCTTCCAACACATAATAACAAAGATAAGTGCCCAGGATAAAGAGGAAAACCTCCTTGGACTAGTGCCAAGATTTCTGACTTTCCATGCTGAGCCTTCCCATGAGTTGTTTCTCACACTAATTTAGGCAACAGAAGGAATCTGAGACCATATTAGACAGCATCACTTTTTTCAAGGGGGAGATGACTTGAGAGTTAACTAATTGCACACTGAACTACTTGAACTCTCAAGGATTCGATGGTCAATGTGGAAGAAGGAAATGACTGGTACAGAGGTACCTCAAAAGCTGGACACAAAGTGTCCAGAAGCATAGGCACTGACCCTCTATTCCTTATGCTCTCTCCCAACTAGTGCATGGTGGAAGAGAATGTAAGGAGCTTGGCTCCCATTGACTCCGAGAGACCACAGCCATCAGCCCCAACTAATATCATTGGCCAGATGTCCCCTGCCATGATTCTTTCATCAGGTGAAATTGTCTCATTGGCTGTGATATCGAAGCAATCCCTCAAAGTCTCCAAATGGACTGGAACAAGTCCTTTATCACTTTGGAAAATGGGGAGTACTAGAATCATTGAATGGAAGCACATGGGGCACAGAGGATATGACTTGTAATTGATGGAGGAAATCAGTGAAGTCTTTTGGGGATTAAATATATGTATATGCCAGTTCCGAATCTGGTATTCCAATAGCAGGTAAGCCTCAAGGTGGTATGGCTCCAGCCAAGCCTCTGAAACAGAATCCTTAGAAGGGAGTGAAGGAAGAGTCACTTTCTCTCACCCCCTTCTGACCAGAGGTTCACCTGGTGTTCTTCAAAAGAGTAGAAAATGTAAATTTCCTGTGAGGATTCACAGAAGTGTCCCAAGAATAGGAGCAGATGATGCGTGTCTGTATCTAGGATAAGGGCAACAAATATAGCACAGGGATCAGACTTCCAGAAGCCAGAAACTGTGACATATCTTTATGAAATATGCTTCCTAAGGTTGAGTTTTATCTTCATGATGACTTTGTATGTGCAAAAAAAAGAGCACGCTCTAAACATTTTGAGGAAATGATGTTGTACCAATTATCCTTGTTATGAAACATTAGTAAATATCCCTTCCTAAAACCTAATTGTGTATGACTGGCTGATAATGGAGAGGGATAACACTATATGGGGACTTGTAAAAGAAAGTAATAGCAACCTTAATCCTTGAATTACTTCTCCTGAGGGGAAAAGTCAGCAACTGAACTCTAGGGATTTAGTCTACTAGTTCAAATTCTAGTGGGATACTGGGAGACTAACTTTAGATTTTATGCTATACTATATTTTAAAAAACTCCATCTTTCTCCTTTCTAGTGGTCAGTATATACATATATATATATATATACATGTATATATATATATATATATATATCACTAGAAGCTCAAGTCCAATTTATTTTCAAAGGCCCTACCAAACTTCTTTACCTTATTTAAGAAACTGATATTTAAACGTTGTCAAAGGTTTTCTGAACAGTAGGCAGACATTAATGCAAAATTATCTTAGATAAGTGTCGTTTCTTAACCACATTGTATAAAGATAATGCTAGGAAGAACCTTAGGAAGGTGGGTTGATCCCTTCCCTGTCACGTGGAAATGTAGACAGCTGGGATCTAGATATTTTTGGAAAGATTTCTAGAAAGGGATATTCCATGGCTTTCCTTGGCAATCCATTTCATTGTGGAATCACTCACTGAGAGAATACTCACATCAAGGCTTCCTCATGTCTCGGTCACTTCCAGTTTCTTCTGTCCTCATTAGAATTAGAGGAAAGGCCAATAGCTCTGTTATTGAATAACTACTTGGCTTTTTTTCCTTCTTGGACAGTGTCCATATTGTTTTAACATTGGCTCAGTGAATCAGGACTGAGCTACTCTCTTTCACATTGCCCCTTGACTGATCTAGTTGGTGTTCTTGCTAAGTTAGAAGTCTTCGTCCCCCCACAATCCAGGAGAGTGTATTGGTCAGCCTTGCTGAGAAAGAAAAGGACTAGGAATACATACATCCTCTCTTGTGTTTCCTCCTTGACATTTTCTGCCTCCCCGAGAAAGGGAAGCATTGTAGGTAAGACCTTGGGTCAAGCAGCTGTCCCCTCGGTGAAGGTAGGGACTAGGTCTTCACCTGAGCTGTTGTAGAACCCATTGTCAATTCATCTCTACACAAGACCAACACACACGGTAACTCGAATTACTTTCCAAGATGCATGAGAGGCTCACGTCCAGGTTAAATTGATAATCTGAAGGGTCTGGGCAGATAGCCAAGAAAAAATAATAAAGAAACCCCTTGGCTTCATGCCCAGGGAGTGAGCTCAGGGTCCTATCTGCAGGCTGATAGCTTCGAGGACTAACGAGGGTCTGCAAAGGGAGGCAGACACTGGCGCATTTCTACTTAGCAATGATAAGGCGGCTTCCCTTCCCTCTCGCACATACCTAGTGAATCACATCTGCTGTGCAAAGGGAGAAAGCCAGCCAGTCCACTCCAGAATCCAACTCCTCTGGAGTGGAGGAGGAGCGGAGGAATTGAGTAAAAGCCAATTTTGATGGCTCCTATGTCAAACTTTGGACCCTGCTGATTTTGGTTCATGAATTTCCCAGCTGATTTGGGGTAGACTGAAGTAGTTCTGTAGTTGAATGTCTCAACAAACCACAATTCTGAGCCAGGAGTTAACACTTTATCCAATTTAAGCTATGCAGGACACGCAGGAGAACAGCATAGCATGGCCCAAGATGCCAAATAGAATCTGGCTGAGATCACCAAGTACTCTTGGTACAGTCACTCTTGTCAAACATGCCTTGGGATTAAACCTTTTTCTCGTCTTCCTTCCTTCCTTTCTCTTTCTTTCTTTCTCCCTTCCTTTCTTTTTTCTTTCTTTCTTTTAAAAAGTTTTTTTTAAGTCTGTTGCTCTTCAAATAAACTCTGCAAGTACAAATTCAAAATGTGTTGGACTTCTACTGGAAAGCCTTGGAAGTTCCAATGACTGATTATTTTTCCTAGAAGCTTTCCTTTGCTAATTAGAGGTAATTGTGTCCAAGAAAAAGCTGTTGACATGAAATCTTTTGGAATGGATATGGTGTACATGTCAGGGCAGGAAGAGTCATAATTCACTATACCTAATCAAAGCTGTTCCCTGGAATTATTTCATTTCCCACCTCCATCCCTTTGTAAGGCAATGTCCCATTTTCAGGATTCACTTTCTTCTCAACTTGAATACTACTAGACTGGGACTTCAAGGCATGGGTCAGGATTTGCTTCCTCTGTGATATCTTCCCTGACCCCCTAAGTGGAGAGTGGCTTATCCACCCTTACAATTTATTCTATATATCTTATTTATTTTTATGTGTCCCTCCTCCAAGAAGGACGGAAGCTTCTGGAGGAAAGGGACTGTTTGTTTTTTCTCTGTTGTCTCCCCAGTACAGTCTTTAACACAGTAGATGATTCTTAAATATTTGTAGAAATGAATTCAAAATCACCAAATGAAGGAAATCAGTCACCATTGCAATCACTTTTTTTTTGTCGTTTTTCATGCTGTCATTTTATTTTCCTCTCTTGTCGTTTTTCATGCTGTCATTTTATTTTCCTCTTTTCCCCCTCCCCTGTCCTGCCACAGACCAAATCCTGACTTTACTTTTTTTAGAGCTAGTCAAAAAGAAAAGTTATTCTTCAACCCTCTTGCTACCTTTTCATATTTCTAAGCCAAGTTCCTTCATGGCAAAAGTTGGATTTTCCGGAGGCATTTGAAATTGTCTGCCCTAGAATTGCAGTGCAGAACTTGGGGAACTGGGTGGGCAGGATGGGGGGGGCAGCTCACACACTAATTCTTCCCTGGCATTTAGAGCCTTGTAATCAACACTATTCATAGGAAAGGGTTTATTGAAAACATGAAGAAAAACAGCAATTAATGAAGCCTTCAAGGGTGTCTTCTGTTCTGTGGAGAAATCCAGTAAATCTAGATGGTGTTGGGGGGGTACCAGCTGGAATTTCCCTGGAAAACCTAAATCCCAGGCCCAGCTCTCACAGACTGGTTTCCCAGCTGATAATGTAGAAGCAGCATTGTTTCTCTGGGGTCACTGCCTATTGTCCTGGTCCCCTCGTGCCCTCCCTTCCTGGAATCACTCAGTAATCGATCTGAGGTGGCAAACTTTCAGGAATGCCCCCCTTAAGGATTCTTACAAATTGGGTAAGCTTGTATCTCTCCTTTGTTCTTAGAGACAAAAGCCAGCTTTCCGTGGAACTGGGAACATTTCCCCTCAGACAAAAGCCAATCCAGTGAGCTGCAGCATTGGGAGAAAAGAGATTCGCTATCATCCAGGAACCAAAATGGTAGCTGGGATTGAAGGCAGGGTGGGCTGCCCTTCAGAGCTATCCAATAAATAGGCTCATGAAAGGCAGTCTCTAGAAACTGGGACATGTCCATCCAACCAAGTTGGGGAGCTCTCATTCGGGGTCTATCCTGGGCAATCGGGAACCTTTGACCACCCTCTTTCTGCAGGGACAATGAGATTAGACTGAGCTGGCTCCAGAGAAGAAGCGATGTTCTGAATGGGGAGACCCGGCCAATCTGTGGGTTCAGCATTTCAATGAAAAAAGAAATGAGGAAAGGCAGGAACAGGATTTCTCAGAAACAAGCCACATCTGAGTCCCTGAATAATGGCATGCAAATGCGACGCTAACGTCTGCCATCCACAAAGATCACTTTTTACCCAACAAGCAGCAGACCTCAAGTTTTCAGACAGTCTCTTTTGCAGGACTGAGCTCAGAACCACTTGACTGCTATCCCAGGGAAAAGAATAGCAGCATCACATGGAAAGGCCGCTCTGTACTTTCCCCCATGCAGGACTCCCATCTCCTCCACCTAAAAAAAGCCTTTTTATTTTGTTACCTCCTTTAATAGTGTCCTTTGTGGTATGTTTGCAGGGAAAATAACCAGAAGAACTCTGATCCAGGAGCAAAGAGAAGCTAATTTTATCCTGGTTTCCATTACTGCCTGGACATGACTTCTGGGGCAGGCACTCCAACTCTCAATTTTCTCCTTGTTAAAATTGGGATTTTACTACTACTATTAGTAGTACTACTGCTGCTAGGACTAATGCTATTGGTGCTACTACTGCTATTACTATTACTATTGATGATGATAATCACTGGTCCCATCTCCCCTCAAAAGATTTGGGGATGATCAAATGAGGTAATGTAATATAAAGGATAGAGTTTCCTAAACTCTCAAACTACTTAAGTTTATATGAAGGGAAAGGGAGGGAAGGGAATAAGGTCTTAGAAACACTTCCCAGGTACTATGCTAAGAAATAAATATGATAAAAATTGAGAACTTAAAATAGATTTCTTATCATAACTCAGAAAAGAGTTAAGTTGAGGGAGCTAGAGACAAGAGTAGTTTAGAGAATAAATGTAATCTTAAACTGGACATCCATATTTTTGTACATCCTGGTTGGGATTTATTATACACACACACACACACACAAATTGTGTGTGTGTGTATGTATATATATGTATATATATATATATATATATATATATAAACATATACAAATGTTTTGGTTGAAAAAGGATTGTATTACTCCCTTCCTGAGGAGAGACTTACTAACAACCAAAATATTCTACCAGTGTATGATGGAAAAATTAGCAGTTACTGTTGAAGACAAGGATCTGAAATAAAAGATGCAGCAAAAAATACTACCGATTTCCCTAGAAGAGGAGAAGTTTACAAACCACAATCTACTCTCTAATCCTCAGTGGACAGTGGAAATATTTGAAATGGTTAACTTATGAACTTGTGCCCCCTGACCAAAAGGGAGAGACTTACTAACTATAGCAACCCCAGTAAATGATGGGCAAAGTACTGGATATCCGGGAAGAAAATGGGACAGCTGAAGACCAGCTGAAAAGGGAGATGATACTTCTGAGGGAGTATCTTGGAGATGGGATAACTAATGGAATAGGGAAGAATAAGAACTACTAATGATCAAGTAAGGGTGTGATACCTGTCTAGGAGAAAGTGCAGGAGACAACACTAGGATGAAATCATCAGAAAACACTGATAGATGTGTATCACTGGAGGAGTGAGACACTATAGTCATGTTCTATGGCCACGTATCTTTCTTGGACGTGACCTTTTTATGGATTCACTGGATATCCGTTCACCAGTTATGCATGAGTTCTGGGAAAGTTTACTCTCCCCACTAAGAGTGTGTTCCTCTGTGAGAGAATAATTCGCAGGATTATGTAGGAACTATTCCATTTTTATTTCTAGTGCTCTGCTCTTCCATTAAAACCCTTGTTTTTTTCATTGGTTTGGGGAAGAGAGGGTTTGTGTCAGATGTAAGAGATATTGTAAAGATGGAATGGCAAGACATCACCTAGACATGTGAGGCGAAGGAGAGGGAAGACTTCATGATAAGGCAAAGGCTATGAACCTGATCTTAAGGAAGGATCTACAATGCAAACAGCAAAGAGAAGGGCTTAGGGGCAAAGATAAGAAGCTAACCTTGGCACATGTTGAGTTTAAGCTGTCTCTGGAGCCTCCAGTTTGAAAGGCCCCTTTGAAAGGCAATTGGGGATGGGAAATTGAAGCTCAGTGGAAAAAATGGGCATGCATGTATGTGTTATATATACATATATATGCACATGTATGCATGAATATGTATGACATACTGATATATCTGTATGCAGGGTATATGTGCATATGTGTCTATGTATCCAAGAAGTGCTGGAGAATATAGCTAGCTAAAGAGAGTGTAGAGGAAAATATATTTTTATCAATGACTTAGAGAACAATAATAGGGTGCTAATAAATTTTCAGATGGTAAAAATGTGGGAGTCATGTCCAATGCAATGAATGACAATCAGGAATCAAAGATAAATATTTCAATCAATAAACATTTATTAAGAACCTACTATGTGTCAGGCATAGTACTTAGCACTTAGGCAAAAGAGAGTCTCTACACAAAAAAGGGAGCTGAAAAGTAGGAGTCCAAAAGAAGAGAAGCTATTTGGTACAGTAGGGAATGGAGTTTATTTATTTTAAAATGTCACTACTTAGTATAGTAGCCAGGCTTTCCTTATCAGCTCAGATATTTTCATTAATAACCATCTTCTGGGCTGTTGTCCTGAAGCTGCTGCCTAAAATAGTAAGGTATGAATTGGGTGCCATAGCCTGGTCTTGATAAAGCTGCTTTACCTTTTAAAATCCTGGCTTTCCTTCCTAGATCTTTGCAAACTAGGTGGTGGGATGATTGGAGCTGAGCCTACAGTCAGGAAGAAATCTCCTTAATCTTTTGTGACTCAGTTTCCTTATTGGAAAATGGATGTAACAATAACAATTACCTTCCAGGATTGTTATGAGGATCAAATGAGATATTTATAAATCACTTAGCACACAGCACCTTCATTTAATAGACATTTAAGTGCTTGCTATGTACCAAGCACTATGCTAAGTGTTGGAGATACCAGAAAAGGAAGGGGGAGTAAAAGACAATGGACTGCCCTCAAGAAGCTGACAATCTACTAGGAGGGACAACATGCACATAAATATATATATATATATAAAGCAGGATCTAAAGGATAAATAGGGAATAATTAGCAGAAGGAAGGCATTAGGATTCAGAGGGATTGCCTACCTATGGAAAGTGGGATTTTGGTTAGAATTTAAGGAGACAGACATAGAGATATAGATACATAGAGACAAAGAGATAGAGACAGACAGACAAATAGAGAGAGAGGGTGAAACCTGCATTTTAGGAATATCACTTTAGTGGCTGAATGGAAAATGGATTAGGTTGGGGAGAGATGTAAAGCATGTACCCTTCTCACTTCTTAAAGTGTCTTTCCAGTTTTCCAGGACCTTTCAGATGTAGTCAATGACTCCACCATCACATCTGCCAGTTTTTCAGGACTCAAGGATGTAGTCCAAATGGGTCATGTGATTTAAATTCATAGAGGGCAGTTAGATGTTCTATTGCTATTGCTTTAATTATCTTGGGTATCAACTGCACTTTAATCTTTTCTGTCCTGTCATTTTCAGTGGCAAGGCTATTCTCTTTAGCAGAGGAAAAAAAATAAACAAACCAACTATGGATGGAGGATAAAAAAAAAAAACCCTGGACATTTCTTAGTCTCACCCCAGGACTCATTTCCACGGTAACTCATTCTCATTTTTCTCTGTGTCCCCACATAAAAAAGCTGAGATGCAGACTTTGAGGTCTTTTCATTGTTTCACTCTCTCTGTCATGGGATTTGATCTTCATTCCCCTGACCTGGCACCTCCCCCAGTCCTGATGTGCCAGCCGTTTTATGCCAACAAACATAATGCTATCTGAATGATGGGATTTAAATTCAGGAGTTACAAAAAAAGACAATCTATCTTATTTTAAGAAGTATCCATTGCTAGCCACAAAAAAAAAGAGCAAGACTGGATCACGTGTGCCCAACCTGAAACAGATTTTGGGGGGAACTGCAAGGATCTGGTTACTCACCAAGGAGAGAAGTGAGGGGGAGATAATAGGTGTTCTCTTCTCAGTAGATTTCTATCTTCAGGAATGGGGAGGGCCAATGGACCTGAGTCCCTTCCTCTCAGGTTGATGAAAAATGCTTGTAGTTGAGGCCAGGAGCTGCAGTAGCCAGAGAAACAATCATTCAAACTCCCTGATCCCAATGACCAAAGGCAGAGCAGCCACAGACAAACGAGATGAAATCCCTGCAACCACGAAGCCTTTTATAATGAAGGCCTTTGACAGCTTTATTGGATTTCTCTATAGGGATCACAATAGCTCTAGCTCCCAATTAGGCTTGGAAATTAACTTTGAGAGCCCTACATTGAAAAGTTGGCTTACTGGAGATGGATCATGTTTTCCCTCTTTGTTAGCCTTCCTCTTTGCTTCTCTTCCTTGTCTGGATTACTGGCCTTTCCCTGCGGATTTTCTTCATTTTACATTTTAGATTTCAAACATTTTATTTTCTCTTCTCTCCAGGTCTTGGAACACCGAGTCTTTGGGAAATCCTCAAAAACCGAATTTCGTGGACTGAGAGATTTGCGTTGGAAACTCCAAAGTCTGTCCTGTCCTAGTCTAATGTTTGGTTTTTAAGAAATAGCAAAGGTGGGATTGCCAGAGCCAGCCCGTTGGCCCGGTGGCTGGAAGGCCCCTTTGCAAGCCTGTCCCAGAGGATCCAAAATAATTCAGGTAGAGGGAAAATGCTTTCCCCTCCCCGGGGGCTTGGTTTCTCTCCCTTCCCCCTATCCTGCCAGGCAAAATGCCTGGGCTCTTCTTTCAGGAAGAGTCCCAGTAAATTACGCTTGACCTTTGCTGATTATCTTCCATTTTAGGCCCTGTTTGTCAGCTGCTGGAGGGCTTAGCAAAGCAGGGAACCAGGAGACAAAGAGAGGGAGGAGCTGCGAAGAAGATGGCATTGATTGGGTCACAATCACCCTTTGTCTTTCCTCAATTTGGATTGGGCATCTGGCTCAGCATCCTGGATAACTAACCATGGACACCTGACTTGGGGAGGTGGTTTTCGACCCCAATCTGGGCCAGTAGAAGTGAGAAGGCTCTTCCTTGATCAAAGGCCCAAGGAGCCCCCAGCTTCCTTTTATAGGGTTGCCTGCTCTCCCCTCCCCAGGTCATGGAAACCTTCTTCTTGAGCTTCACCTTGAGATCTACGGCCACAACAGAGCTTCCAGGGGCTGGAATGAAAAGATGCATTGTGTCTTTGAAAGCCCGGGTGCTTGCCTTCCATAGGAGCCATCCCCATTTTTTCCTCCTCTGGTTTAAAGCCCCCGAATGAAGCACAATTGAAACAATTACCCAGCCTCCTGTTTATGATTACATTAATATCTTCCTAATCCTCGGACTCTGTGACTATTGTTTCCCTGAGCAGTATATCCCTCAATGGGGCCCAACTACTGTTCCTCGGGATTGGAACCGGAAAGTGGCCTCCAATAGCCAGGCAGAATTTCATTGTTTCTCGCTCTGTTTCTCTTTAGCTGGTCTTAGAAACCAGGAGGCACAGCCATGGTTTTAAGGGGAAAGGGAACGAGAAAAGGCCTGTTTTGGCTTCCAGAGGATCTCGGGGATTCAAATCAAAGCGTGGACCAAACTATCACCTGGTGCTTGATTCCTGCCTAGCCTAACGAGGCCCTTAGGACGGGGCTGAGAAGAGGGTTCTCTCAGCCCCCATAAAGAAGGAAAGGAAAGGCTGCTACTTGTTATTATGGGGCTTGGTACATCACTGAAGAGTCTGTGCCATTTTGTTTCAATTAAGGAACACAAATAAATCACAATAACAACAAAAACAAAAAAAAAGGCTCATTCAATAGGTTTGGAAACCCGCTGTATAGACATAACAAAGCTACCACAAGGGCTCAAACCGCGTGCTGAGGTCCTCCTTCGGTAATGACTAACAGGGAAGAGGGATGCACATCCTCTTTCCCAATACTTTCTGGAGACAGTTGCCATCCCCATGCCTTAGAACTATCATGAGGCCGTAGAGAGGGGCAGCAGAAAGGGGCCTGGAGAGGGAGAAAAAGTGACAGAATGGGATCAGAGACCTCAAGAGTTATCTCTCTCTCCAGTTCTCAGGGGATTATTCATCCAATCTGCCCAGACCTCATTACTCACCTCTGAGAACAACCTTGGAGTGACATTGAAAAGACAGCACCAAGCATGACCAAGTATGACCATGGTGTGGCCAGTCCGAGGATCTCTTCAATTTGGCAAGATCCCCAAGAGTCACCCCCGCTTTGCCCAGAAAATCTCTAATCCTGTATCTGAAGAGCTGGACACGACTTGGAATTCCTCCACAAATTTGTCTGGTGGAGGGTATCGTAGCAGGGCTCTTGAAAGCATGACATCCAAATAGTCATTGAAGGACCTAAGATAGATGGTCTTCCACATGGATTGTGATTCCGTGGGGGCTCACGTAACTGAATATGGAGATTGCAAAATTTTGATTTATCATCAGTGAATGTTCGATTTGTAGCCCTATATACCTGGGATCAAGTTTTTAAAGTTCTCAGGCAAAAAACGGTCATAAACTGAAACTAGAACAGGAAACTAGAGTTTTGCTTCTGGAGTTTCAAATTTAGTGTTTACTGAGAGAGTTTACAATCTTCTGGCAGAAGAAATGAGAGCTCAGTACTGGTTAGCAAGATAATGATGATGATGATGATGATGGCAATAATAGTTGCAGTCTGCTCTTTCCAAAATTACCAATGATACTTTAATGGCCAAACCCAATGGTCCACTTAAAACCCTCATCACTATTTTACCTCCCTTTTGACACTCTTGCTTGTCCTGTCCTGTACATTCCCTTCTTTTTTTAATGATACTACATAGATTAATCTATGGACTATGACATTTTATATTCTCATGTTTATTTCAAGATATGAGCATTATTATTTTATTATTTTTTCTCTTATTTATTTTACTATTAAATAAATGATATTTATTAAGAAAATGATTATGTTTAATATCTAAAATATCATTATTGTAAATGGCTGGTTTTATGTAAATGGAAACAAATCTTTGAGAGGTTGAGAACAAAAATTGGTGAGTAAGAAATATAATCCTCTGCAATATGCTTGTCCCTAGGACCTTGAGAAAGTTTGAATGCAAACTCTTTGGAAACATAGATCCAGCAGTGTGAGTCGGTTGGGGTAAGGCAGAAAGGCCAGAGTGAGGAAGTGTTTTGCTAGTCTATGACAAAGGCGAAAGGTACTACTGCCTTCACCCATGAAAATGGGCACATAGAATCCTAAATCTAAAGAATATCAGTGCCAACCAGTCATTTTATAGTTGAGGCAGCTGAAATTCAGGAATATATAAGTGACTTGCCCAAGATCACATAGGAGCTGAGTAGAAGACCTGTTTTGTGCCTAGTGATATATCCAGCCCAGCTGGTTAAAGTAGAATGGTGCAGAATGCCAAGGCTACCCCTTAACTTTAGAAATAACAGTTGGAATCTCTCTGGCAAGCTCAGATCCTGCTTCCAATCCTGTCTCTGCAGAGCTGAGAACCCCTGAAATGTGGCTGCTTGTTGTAAAATATGAGGCATTCACTTTTAGAAAATTTATGTTGTTCATTTTTTTAAGATTTATTAAGTAAATTATAGATTATATGAAAAGGGTTAATATAAATAGATGAGTCCAACATTCATGTATGTACACAAATATGGTTACACATATATGAATATTATATATATGTTGACACACACATATATGTATTTCTGTACAGAAAAAAATTCCCACACACACATTTCCAAGGAATATTCCTGCTTTTGAGTTTGTCCTGAGTTTTCCTTAAAAAAAGATATGAGGAATAGTTTTTCAAATTAAATTTTTCATCTTTGTTCCCATGTTTGTTCTCTCTCTGTCTCTGTCTCTCAATTTCTCTCTGTATCTCTGTCTCTCTCTGTCTCTGTGTCTCTGTGTCTCTCCCTCTTGTCTCTCTATTTTTCTGTGTGTCTCTTCTCCTCATCCTTTCTCCTTTCCTTTCCTCTTTCCTTTTCTCTCCTTTTATTTTTTTCTTTATTCTTTTATTTCCTGTAATAGCTCTTCTTTTCCTTATTGTTATCTCTTTGTTTCCCTCTGTCTTTTGTCAAGAGTTATATATTGTGCCTTGCCTCTCCCCCATCCCCTTTGGAACTCAGTTGAGTTTCCATGGGTAGCCCCTTGTTTAGTCTTTCTTCTACTGTCCCATATCACACAATCTACCATCTCCTGGACGTGTCACAGTCCTGGGAGCAGAGTGAGCAGCCAGTCTGTGTTAGGAACAGAGCAGAACAGAGCGGAAATCATGGGCAGCCTTGAAGGGTCTCTTTCACAATTGCCATTCCCAGAGTATTATCCACATCAGGTGGCCATTGGTACAGGGTCAATGTGATGAAATGTATTTGTTGAGTCACTTTGGTCCCAATGATTTTTCCAACAATCCTGATCTATCCGATAGTGCTTCTATTTCAGAAATGTCCAGTCAGTAGAACAAATAGGGAACCTGAGAATTTTCCAGCATGCAGAAAGAACAGTGGCCTTCAGCACGCAAACCAAGCAATTTTCCTCTTTCCTTTTCAGGAGATCACCATGGGGGACAGTCACAAGAATTCAAGATAATTCAGTGCTTTCCTTGTGATTTCTAGCCTTGGTCAGGTCTGGCTTCAGAGGGCTGCTGGCACCGTGGAGCTCCAGGTTTGCAGAGTCTAGTTGGCTGACTGTCACATTCTTTTAGATTTCCTTCTTTCCCTGTATGCTTACATCAAGACCACGGTGCTCCCAGGGAGCTAAAATATTCATTGTGACCTTCAAAGGAAAGCAGATTCAAACATGGCCAACCTCCTTTTAAAAGGACAGAAAGTGGGGTCAAGTTTCATAAGCTGAATCTAAAAAACCTAAAATATATATGTAAGGAGAAAAGCCACATGAGAATATACTTTTTTTTTCTTTTTTAATTTTAAGTTTTAAATTTTATTTAAAAAAACAATAAGAAAAAAAGAAAAAGAAAAGGACTACAAAACAAACAAACAAAAAAATTGTCATGTGCCCAGCAGAATATCAAAGGATTCAAAAATATATAACAAATTGCCAGTTCAAGGAAAAAAATATATATTTATAATTACTAGAAAAAATTATATTCACGAGTATCCATCTTTTCTTTACTTCCTTGTAAATTGTCCTTTTGCTTTCTGCTATACACCTTTTTTACTTTATTCTTTTTCTCCCTTTCATCTCCCCCACTCCCAGACTATAGTTAAGAAAGGATATATTTTTGTATACATATGTAGATATATACATTCACATTCATACACACACACACTGTCTCCCCACCTACACACACACACACACACACACACACACACACACACACACATCTTTCCTACCCCTGAGCTTTTTTGCTTTTATTCTGCTCTTTAATTTGCCTTGCTATTACTTAACCTCTCCCTACCCATGAATCTATCTCTTCCTTGTCTTCTTCCCTTGCCTTTTAATTCCCCATTCAACCATCCCTTCCTCCTTATTTCTTTAATAGATTTTGGAGAGTGCTATACCCTTCCTTGTGTATATCTATACATAGTGTTGCCTATTTAACCCATTCTCCATGTGAACAGTTTTTCAGAATTATGAGCCCTCTTCCCCCCTCTAATATTTCTGTGTCTATTCTTCCTCTGCACCTCATTTGTATAATATATTTACTTTTACCTTAACTCTGACCTAAACTTTTTTTTTGAACTATCCTATTGTTGATGTCAATCTTAATCATATGGTATATATTTCCCAGGTACAAACAAAACAAAACAAAACAAAAACCAAACAAACAAAAAACCCCCAAAAAACCAATTTGTCCATGTTGAGTTCCTTGAAATTGATCTTTGATACTGGCTCTTATATGTTAAATTTCCAATTAAGTTCAGGTTTGGTTAATAGAAAATCCTGAAAATCTGCAAGTTATTTGAATGTGTGTGTGTGTGTGTTTTTCTTATTCATTTTTATAGATAATTTCACCGGATGATATGTTTGCCTACAAACCTAGTTCTTTTGATAGTAGATATGATTATAGAACCTACAATCTTTTAGTGTATTGTAGCTCTGATAAGTCCTATACAATTTCAATTGTAGCTCCAGCATATTTGGATTGTTTTTTCTTGTTCCTTGCAAAATTTTCTCTCTGATTTGGATATTTCGCAATTTGGCAATAATATTCCTATGTATTTTCCACAAAGGATCTCTTTGAAGTGGTGATCAGTGGATTTTTTTCTATTTCTACTTTCCCCTCATGTTTCTATCACTCCAGGACAATTTTCTTGGATTATTTTTTGCATTATTAAGTCAAGGTAAAATTTTGGACACAACTTTCAGGCAGTTCAATTATGCTTACATTTTCTTCTTGATCTATTCTCCAGATCTGTCATTTTTCTTATGTTTGACATCCTCTTCCATTTCCTCATTTTTTATAATTTTTTTTTGTTATTTCTTGGTCTCTCATAGCTTAATTGGCTTCTCCTTGTCTAATTCTAATTTTCAAAAAGATAATTTTCATCTTTGTGACACTATCTCATTTTCTAGTTGGTTAACTTTTCCATAATCTTATTTTTTTAAGTTTTTCCTGTGGCTCGCCTTGATTTTTAAATTCTTTTTTTAGTTCTATAAATTCTCTCTGGGCAGAAAGCCATTTCATGGTACTCTTTGGGATAAAAGCTTATTTTGACTTCAATGTCCTGCTCTTAAATGAACCCCACTCTGTCCTGATCCCATTGTTGGTTTTTATGGTGGGGTTCTTTCTTCTTTGCTGGTTCATTTTAATTTATTTATTTTTAATAACAGGTATTAGGGTAAACACCTGTAATCATAGGTTGGGAGATGGTGACTCTGGCTTCAGCTCAGCTCTCCCCTCTGACCAGAAACCCTAAACCAAGAGTTCCACAAGTACTCACAGCTAACAGTGTCCTTGCCCCACTGCTTCTGCAATCCCTGCTTGCCAGTTCCTTTTCACCCCAGGCTATATCTCAGAAGCACAAAGGGCCTGGTTTTCCTAACCAGTCAAAGCTTCCTCATTCTTCCAAGACTCAGTTTCCATCCCCTTATGCAGTTTAAGAGGTGAAATTTTCTGTGATTCCTGCTGAGGTTTCAGTCACTTTCAACTCTGTGGATTCAGGAGGGAGATGTTTGCACTTCACAAGGGTTAATCCCTGGCCCCAGGTCTTTCTTCAGATCTTTGGTTGTGCTAGGAGGACCTTTATTCTGACCCAATCTTCTTGAATTTTCACCACTCTCTGTTTACCCTGAAGTGCAAATTTGTTCTATTTGTGGAAGAAATCTGGAGAATCTAAAATTTACCAACCCACTCCACCATCTTCCCAGAATCCCCTCAAGAATATGTTTTTCACCCCAAAATGTATCATCCTTTTTTTAGGGAAGGAAAAGTTCCAGAAAGCTTTGTCTCCTGTCTGGCATCTGAGGTCCCTATATTTATGGTATGAGATAGGCATAAAGTCTATACCTGTGATTTGAGCTCCCAGATGAGAAAAATCCTAATACAGGTCAGAAACATCTCAATTACTTATCTCAGGGTATTGCACAGGGTTACATGGCCACTATCTGGCAGAGACAAAGCTCGAACCCTTCTTGACTCAAAGGTCAACTGTTTATCTATGTACCAGGCTGCCTCTCCTTCCCATGGGATATTAGAATTTCCATAATCATAATGTAAGGTCAAAAGTTGACCCCTTTTTAGGTTGATTCAGAAAGAAGACACAAAACTGCAATGTTTAGAGTGAGGATATTTGTATGGAAAAGGCAAGGATACCACCTAAATTTCCTCTTATAAACTCCAAAGAAAATATCATCCCAAAACAAAACTACTAGAAATGATCAGAAGAAAAATTTAAAAACATTAAAAATTAATGAATTCTCAAACACCGGGGGAAAAAGAATAAAAGGGAAAAAAGATTAAAAGTAAGAAGATAAAATGTATTCATTGAGCCAAGAGCGTTAATAAAATAGGAACCCTGGTAGGAATTTTCTCTTGTAAAATAAATGTATAAATGAAATAGCTAGCAAACACACTGAAGAAATTAAAGGGGAAATTTAAATCATCAAATGTTTTATCAGATAAAATGAAGCAAAAAATGAATGTTATTTAAAAATTAAGAAAATAAAAATGTTAGAAACTCAGTAGTTTAGAAATTTCCATGGGAAACATGCTTTAAAAGAATTCAATGACAAGTAAATTCACTTTATAGAAGAACAAAGTAACATAACAAATAATAGAAAGAGGGAAAAATCAGAAAATATTAAACATCTATAAACTTGAGAATTTTTAAAGTGGAAATTATACAGAGAAATGGGCATCTAGGCAGGGCAGTGGGTAGGTTGCTGGACTTGGAGTCAGGAAGACTCACCTTTCTGAGTTCAAATCTGGCTTGAGACAATTAGTAGCTGTGTGACACTGGATAAGTCACTTAACTCTGCCACAGGTTTTTCATTTGTAAAATAAGCTGGAGAAGGGAATATCAAAATACCCCAGTATCTTTGCCTAGAAAACCCCAATGAGATTAAGAAGAGTGAAGTAATGGAACAACTGAATGACTGAATCCACTATTTTCAGACTCTCTGGTTCATTATGCGCCCTCCTTGGCATCCCAAGGAAAATCTTCTAAATGAAGTTAAGGTCAGTCTGATTCTTTAGTTCTCCGCTAACATGGATTAATAAGATCCCTTCTAGAGAAGATACTCTATGAAATGAAAATTAAAACAACTCTGAGATGCCGCCTCCTACCTATCAGATTGGCTAATATGACAGAAAAGGAAAATGATAGATATTGGAGAGGATGCTGGAAAATCGGAACACTAATGCATTATTGGTGGAGTTGTGAAGTGATTCAGCCATTCTGGAGAACAATTTGAAACTATGCCCAAGGAGCTATAAACCTTTGATACCCTTTGACTTAGCAATACCTCCATTCAAAGAGGCATCTCAAAGAGATCATAAAAAATGGAAAAGGCCTCACATGTACAAAAATGTTTATAGCAGCTCTTTGTGGTGGCAAAAAAATTGGAAATAGAGGGTATGCCCATCTATTGGGAACATGGCTGAACAAACTATAGTATATGAATGTAATGGAGTACAGTTTATTTTTAAGAAATGAATGAGTGATTGCAGAAAAATCTACAAACACATGAACTGATCCTGATTGAAGTGAACAAAACCAGGAAAACACTGTACCAATAACAGCAACATTGTTGGATGATAGATTTTGAGAGTTTATTCTTCTCAGAAATATAATGATCCAGGCAGCTAGTTTGTGCAGTGGATAGAACACCAGCTCTGAACACAGGAGGATCTCAGTTCAAATCTGGCCTCAGACACTTAACACTTCCTAGCAGTGTGACCCAGGGCAAATCACTGAACCCTAATTGCCTTAGTAAAAAAAATACAATGATCTAAGACAATTCTAAAAGATTCATGATGGAAAATGCTACCCATATCCAGAGAAAGAACTGTGGAGTCCAAATTTATATTAAAGCATACTATTTTCACATTTTTTGCTGTTTTTTTTCTTTCCCTTAATTTTCCCTTTGTCCTCTGGCTTTTCATTTACAACATGACTAATGTGGAAACATGTTAAGATGAGTCTAGATATATAATCTATTATCAAATTGATTGCCATCTTGGGGAAGGAAGAGAGGAGGAAAGGAAAAAATAGAAATCAAAATCTTATGAAAATAAATGTCAAATACTAATGATTTTTTTAAAAAAGAAAAGTTACTCTATGCCTAATGTAGAAATCAATTATTAGGCAGTTACTCATTTCCTTTACCACAGATTGCTAGAACATACATTAATGTGCACATACACACATGCAAAGTTCATAAGTGTGCATTAATTCATATTTAAAGCCTAAATGATAATCTGTCACCTATATTTTCATCTCTAGGGAAAAAAGGACAGATTTATGAGAGGCAACTAAAGTAGTACTCAGAGGCAATTGAACAGCTTTCTGAATTTTTAAATTACTAGAGAATAAGGGATAAAATTGTAAATAAGCTCACTAATAGTAAACACCCCATTAAAGAAAATCATTCAAACTAAAGTAGTACTCAATGCAATGGAAAGTAAGAAACAATTTCATTGATAAATAAAAATAATGCTATTTGGGAGGGAGAGCAAAAAATTGGAAAATTAGAAAATTAAATCAGAGAAGAAAATTGAATTAGCAATATTAAAAAAATAAGATAAAAGAGATGACAATAAATATAGGGTCCCAGGCTCATAGGTGCCAACTTTTTTTTCTTTATATTGTAGTACATAATAGCTTATTAGACCAATATTCAATATTTTGCATCTTGTATGGAAGGAAATGTGAAAACTGATTGGCTGAAAGAAGACTGAGTATGACAATGTTTATACATTTGGAAGAAAGACTTTGGCAACACATGTGGAGAGAGAAGGATCTCACCTAGAAAAAAGTGCACTCTCAATAGTCTCTAGAATTGCAAACCCTGTTTGCTTGCTTTTTTTCTCTCTCATTTTTTTCCCTTTTTGATCTGATTTTTCTTGTGCAACATGATAAATGTGGAAATACGTATAGAAGAATCACACATGTTTAACCTATATTGGATTACTTGCTATCTACAGAAAGGGGAGGTGGGGAGGAAGGAAGAAAAATTTGGAATGCAAAGTTGAAAACTATCTTTGCATGTATTTTGAAAATAAAAAAGCTACTATAAAAATAATGTGGGTCCTAATAAGAGTATTATATATACACACACATATATATGTATTATATATAACTAATACTCTTAGTTCCATCTCACATTGTTACTTGGAAATGAATTCTGTATTTGCAGCTGGAAAGCAAGAGCTGATTTCAGAATCAGGAAGTCATGGGCTTTAGGCAGTTAAGCTAGGAGAGCCTAAATGAATTCATTTGTTTCTCAGTACCCAAGCAATCCTTGAAATTTATAATTCAGTCCCACATGTGCAAAAATATTTATAGCAGCCCTTTTCATGGTAGCAAAATATTGGAAACTGAGGGGATGTTCCTCAATTGGGGAATGACTCAACAAGTTGGGGCATATGAATATAATGGAATTCTCTCATGCAATAAGAACTGATGAGCAGACTGATTTCAGAAAAACCCAAAAAAGCTTTTATGAACTGATGCAAAGTGAAATGAATAGAACCAGAAAACATAGTACACAGTATCAAGAACATTGTGTGATTTCAACTATAACCGACTCAAATCTTCTCAGCAAAACAATGATCCAAGACAAATACAAAGAGCTCATGAAGGAAAATGCTATCTATAATTAGAGAAAGAACCGATGAACTCAGAATGCATATGGAAGCCCAGTTTTGGTCACTTATTTTATTTCTTCTTGTGCTGTTTTCCCCCTTTTGATCTGCTTCTTCATTAACAACTAATATGAAAATATGTTTTCCATGGCAACATAGGTGTAAACTATATCAAAGTACCCACCATTTTTGGAAGAGGAGATGGGAGGGAGAAAAATTTGGAACTCAAAATCCCTGTAAAAATAAAATGCAGGGGCAGCTAGGTGGCACAGTGGATAGAGCACCAGCCCTGAAGTCAGGAGGACCTGAGTTCAAATCTGGTCTCAGACACTTAACACTTCCTAGCTGTGTGACCCTGGGCAAGTCACTTAACCCCAATTGTCTCAGAAAAAAAGCAAAAAATAATAATAATAAAATAAAATGCAAAAGCGGCAGCTAGGTGGTGCAGTGGTTAGAGCACCAGCCCTGAACTCAGGAGAACCTCAGTTTAAATCTGATCTCAGACACTTAACACTTCCTAGCTGTGTGACCCTGGGCAAGTCACTTAACCCTAATTGCCTTAATAAAAAGAAAAAAGAAAGAAATGCAAAAAATCTTTTTGACACATAACTAAGGGTAAAAATACAAACAAAGAAATCTATAAATCACAGAGAAGGAGTTGACCAAATCAGTGGAAGGAGGCGTCCATCTGGGAACTTCAGAGACCAGTGAACTTTCAGGTCTAAACTCTCTGTCTATTTCTACTTGATGATCTCTAGGGTAGATGTGGTACAGTGGGTAGAATACAGAGTCCTGAATCAGAAAGACCTGAATTCAAATTTTGCCTCAAGCACTTATTAATTGTTTGACCCTAGCTAAGTCACAACCCCATCTGTAGCAGTTTTCTATAAATTAGCTGTAATAATGGCACCTACCTCCCAGGGTTGTTGTATAGATCAAATAAGATAATGTTTGTTGAACAGCGAGCACAATGTCTGGTACATAGTAGGCTCTCTAAAAATGGTTATTCCCTTTCCCCTTCCCCTGCTCACTTGTCATTTCCTTCTATATTCCAACTCTTATATTTATCTGCTCCTCTCCACTTACACATGGCCACCTCCTAGTTGGTTCTCCCTCAGCATCTCCTGCTTAAACTCTGACAATTACCTCTAATGTCACTCTCTGCCTCTCCAAGATATTCTGTGTATCTACATCTTTGAATATATTATGTTTTCTTATCAGTGTACATGCTACATCTATTGTATATACATTCTGGCACATAGTAGGAGCTTTATAAAATTTATAAAAATTTCACTTAATTTAAATCTTTGAGTTTCTTCTGCCCTAGTGGACAGGTAGATAATACTGCACTGGATAGAAGGGCAGATCTCCAGTCAGGAGGACTCATCTTCATGAGTTCAAATCCAGCCTCATTGACCTCCATGATCTTAGGCAAGATACTTAACTGTTTGCCTCAGTTTCCTCATCTATAAAATGAGTTGAAGAAGGAAATCACAAACCACTTTAATATCTTTCCTAATCAACAACAACAACAACAACAAAAAAAAAAAACAAAGGCTAACCAAGGACTTGACACAATTGAAACAAATTAATGAGGACCACAGCAGCAGCAACAAATCTCTTCTTCTCCCTAGCTTCATGGATCCCAAATGCATATTAACAATTCCATTATCTGGATGAAATGGAGATTGGTGAATGGGGTAACACCTTCCAATGAAGGTGTTAGCAGGATATTCATATAATCTCATCCTGTGTTGATTTCATTTTAGTCCCCCTATAAATTCTTGAGAAAAGTACCCATCATCATTTTGGTAATAGCTGGTAACATTGTAATTAATTTGTCTTTAATGAATATATGAGTGAATGAATAAATGTATCTATATGTTGTTAGAGCTAGTGATAAAACCTAATAATAATTCCCAATATTCAAAATTTCTAAAACACTGAAATATTTTTGTTTCCCTTCTCATGTTTAGCCTTTAATTAAAATTTCTTCTTCAGACTTAAAGTGAAGAGTGCATCTTATTTGAAAAAAAGTTAAAGGGGAAATAAATGAGCATTGAAAATTAAGCAATTATACTTGTGTTAGAAAATCTAGAAATTAAAAGAGATGGAGATACACTGTCAATAGCACTTAGAGTTCCATGAAAATACAATCAATATGGTGATGGGATTGTACCTGAACAGAAGCAAGAATTAGAAGATTCTGGACTTGGATTATAAGACTGTTGTAGAAATGCAAGATACTGTATTAATGGATGCCTGAAACACTCAAGATACCTACTAGAGTTTTATTTCCTTACCAAAAGGAGAACCAATGAGCAATTCATTTCTTTCTTTCTTTTATAGTGATTTCAACATTGAAAAAATAAAGGAGAGCACAAGGGGAAATATGATCTTGGATCTAATTCTCTCCAAATGAGAGAAATTGATTCTATGATTCTATGAACTGTTGCTTGAGGTGGAAATAGAACTTCATGGACAAGTGGCCATTTTATTCACTAAGTTAATGACAGAGAACAAGATAAAGAGAGTTTGACATACATCTAAGAAGTTCTAGTTAAATGCTTATTGATTCACTGATATGCATACTAGGTCTGGAATAAATAGATTTTAGAGACAGGTCAAATCATGAAGATTTTCTTGCAAAGTCACAGTGCAGTGGCCATTTGCAACAATGGAGAGAGAGGGAGAGCTCACAACAATGAAATCCTACATCACTGAACTTGATATAAGAATATTTTCAAGCAATTAGAGAAAGAATGGGAAGAAGTCCATAAATTAAAACTTCACAGGGAATATCAACCCAGGGAAGATGAGAAACTCACAATGAAATTCTGAAGACAGAAATTGAAAGTTTTCCAGTGAGAATAAAAAAAGGAGAGTTGTCTGAAGATATGGATGATTCTACACAGGGAAATATTGGACCAACTTATAGTTTTAAAAGACATACATAAATGATGGAATCAAGAGAAAATCTGTGAGGATGAAGACAAAAGTAGGCCAGAGCATTGTACAAATAGTTTCAGGAGTCCCAAATCTCCAGATTGTGAGGGACGGCAGAATTCTAAGAATAAAAAATAGGATTTTTGTGTGTGTGTGTATGTGTGTGTGTATGTATGTGTTTAGCTTTGTGAGGGTAAAAACAAAATACAAAGATGAGATGGAACCATTGCTCAGAATGTAAGATGATGAGAACAGGGCAGGAGCAAGGGACTGAACTATATAAATCTTATACTGGTTCTGTCTTCCAAAGAAAGTGATTTGTGAAAGAAGAAGGAGAGCACAAAAGTCATTAACAGAGAAGTGAGCTCCAAGGTCAATAAGGACTGGATCAGAGTGATTACTTAGCTGCCCTCAAGAAGCCAAAGTAATTGTAATCCAATATTATTGGATTATAATATACAGATGGAATCACTGAATTATTATTGATGGCTACCTATCGATATCTATGTATAATAAGAAAGATTCCTCAGGAGTAGACATGGGTGAAAGCTCCCCTCTATTTTAGGAAAGAGTCTGAAAACAATAGACCTTTGAGTTTGACTTTGAATTCTGACAAGAGTCCTAGATGGAGTATTAAAAGCCTGGTTCATGAAAAAATGAAAGGTTAATCATTAATAAGTTAATGTCAACTTGGAGGGAAATCTCCAGTGGAATATCCTGGGGACCTATCCTTGACCCTCTGCTGTTCAAATTTAGATGTCAGTCAGTATCCCCAAAGGTCCTTTCTAACCAAAGCAGTCAATTAATGAATCATCCAACAAGCACTTACTATTCTTAGCTGTTCCTTTCTGTTCCTGACATTCTGCTAAGTAATGAGAATATAAAGATATTTTTTGCTGGTATCTGCCTTGGAGGGGCTTACATTTGAATGGGAGAGGCAACATATATAACGTATGTGTGAATATATATATATATATATATAGTGAGTATAAATGTCTGTATAATATTGGTACATACAACATATAGACAGAGTCAATGGAGGGAACTCTGAAAGGAGAAGACACTCCAGCTGTGAGTGAGGAGAGAACCCAGAAAGGCCTCCTGGCAGAAGTGGCAGCTGAAAAAAACAAACATGCAATAATGACAACAGTTATGGAAGTTATCTTTCAGTTATGGAAGTATCATTAGTGTGGAGGACTTCCACCCAAGCTCCAGCTCTATATCTGAAGGGTGGAAACCATTACCAACTATCAACTCATCCACATTAAAGATCATGTTAATTGTTAGAAAGTCATTTTTATTCTCTGATATCAAGTCTAAATTGTCCTCCTTGAAACTCCTAATCATGGCCCCCTTTTGGGCCATCCAGACTAGGATGAATGCCCCTTACACTCTTTTGAGGTTCTTAAAGACTTCTATGAGATCTACTTTGAGCCTTCTCTTTCCTTGACTAAATGGTCCTCCTTCCTTTATGCATTTCTTATATGGCATGGGCTCAAAGTCTTCCCTGTTCTGGAGACTTTGTCCCTGGATGATTTCTAGCTTATCAATGGTTTTCTTAAAAATGAGACTACCAGAAATTAAGCAAACTTCCAGCTGTGTTCAGATGTCTTCCTAACAGGACATATTGGTCTCATCAGATCAGAGTACAGATGGGCTACAGCATTATCAATAGAAGGTAGAACTCAGTGGAGTAGATTATCTTTGCTAGCTTTTCTTTGTTAGTTTTTGCTACCATATCAGACTGGTGACACATTGATCCTGCAAGTCCCAGATAAGTTTTGAATAAATGAATCCCTAAAAATATCTCCCCCATTAAACCATATTTATGAAATCAGCCTTTTGTTGTTAGTTCTATCCACTAAAGTCAAGCAGATTAGATCTACTGGCTCCTCTACAATACAAAATTTCCAAATACTTGTTTCAAGTTCTTGAAGACGGCCATCACTTTCCCCCAGTCTTCTCTTCTTCAGGATGAACATCCCCCTTTTCTTCTGTTAAGCATCATATGTTATGATGTCTTATACATTTGGCTCAGAATCACTTAGCGTCAGTGTGAGAATCCCACAAGCTGAAGGGCCTGGTCTAGCCTCATCTTGACTTCTTCGGGCCAATGACTGAATTGGTCTTGGCCACTGGAGAAATGCTATCAGCCAGGATCAACTCAAAGTTGCCAATGTTTATGATCCCAAAATTTTTTGCTGCCATCAGGGAAAGGAGTATGAACTTCATGGGACCTGCAAAGTCATCAAGAACCAACTCCCAGCTTTGTTCCCAGCATGATTGCCCATGCTTAAATAGGAAACAATAGAAATGAGGTTTTGTTTTTATAAAGTTCCACATGTTGTCCTGGAAACCTGGTCTTTCTAATAACTCCCAGCCTTCTGGCCAATGAGAACAGAGGCCTGCTTGATGTTTTAACAGGCCCCTTCATTTCGGCAGCCAGAGGAGAACAATCAAGGATACCATTTTGGAAGTTCAAAAGAAAATAACAAAATACCAGTGGAAGCCAATGGATGTTCTCCCTCCCATGGCCTGTCTGGTAGGGCCTCATGAGAGGAGGGAGGGATTCTTCTCATACTGGAGGGCATCTCACATGGGGAGCTGGGCCAAAACCTTACCCCCTGCCAGGCTCATGCTGAAGGAAGAAAACATAATTCCCCATCATGTAGAATTACAGGAGTAGAACACATCCTCCAAACTCCAAGCTGGACATCACTTCCATTTATTCTTCTATTTCATGGTGGAAATGTAATAATTACTGGGCTGAAATAACAGACTAGATAATGGAATTATAACTGTGAGGTTGCTCTAGTGCTGTTCCCTCCATGTTCAAGGAGCACCAAGTATGGGCTAGAATTCATCCAGGGGAAGGTTAGCCAGAGTATGCTGAGATCTAGTGGGGCCATGTCCCATGACTTCTTTCTCAAGCTCTTTTTCCTTTAATCCAGTTGGCCACACTCTCTCTCTGCTCCTTGGCTCCCTTTTTTGTTTGGTTTCAACCTTAATTATACTTTTCAGCACTTCTCTTTTACCCTCCTTCTGTTTTTTCAGTTTCCTGAGTAATTCATGCTGGAGATTTTGTTTATTTCTTTTAAATATTTCTTCTACTCATATCTTAGATCTCACCCTGAAGGCTTTATCCCTTAATCAAAGAAATTGCCTATTTTCCTAGAGGGTCCCATACTTGTCCCTGAATCATGTGGACAGCCAAGCCCAATTTCTTCTTTATTTGGGGAAATTTTCTTCACTATTCCTTGAATTTTAAATACATATCTATAACATATGCACTTAGTCCAAACTTTTCATGTTATAAAATGATAAACTGAGACTCATAGTAGTTAACTTGCCTGTTCCAGGTCACACAGATAATGATTGATAGAAATGGGATGCTATCCCAAACTCCTCCACTCCAAATCCATTCTCATATTCACTTTTGTAAACAATAGCCAACAGAAATCAACTCCTCAGAGCAATTAAGACCAACCCCAATCTTTGCTCAGGTATCTAGAGTTGTAGAGGTAATATGCCTCTCTTCTGCCCCATTGTTCCACTTTCTGGCCCCCAGATCACTTTACGGAAGCCTTCTGGGAATGGACCTTTATGTTTTGGGGCAGTGACTGGAAAGAAGAAGCAGCATCTTCTCCAGATCCCCTCACTCTTAGCTTTTCCTTTTTAGAGTAGTATAGTGAATCACACCAGATGAACAGGAATGGATGGGCTGTGGTCTCCATTACAGAAATCATTTTGATCATCTTTGTCCCCAAACTCATCCCTTTTCAAAACTTAGCTGTTACCAACTCTATCCTTCCAGCTTCCCCAATTCGTAATTTCAGAACTTTCTTCTGTACTTTGCTCACAGTCATCCCATATTTGCAATCGGTTATCATTTTCCCCTTTGTTATTTCTTTTACATCCCTGCCCTTTTCTCTACCCATAAAGCCAATACTCTAATTTCTTCTCAGTCTCCCTGCCACAAGTCTTTCTCCACTCAAGCACCAAAATGATTTTCTTAAAACTCAGAAATGATAACATCCTTTCTTTGCTCAACAATATCTGTTCAGTCATTTTTCAGTCACTGTCCCATTTGGCATTTTAAGACAAAGAACCACAAGTAGCTCTAGCATCTGTGATTCAGGAAATTGAAAAGACAAAAGGAACCTAAAAGATAAATATTGAAAAGCACAATTGAGGCTGAAAATGAAAATAAAAAAGAGAACCAAAAGAGAAATGTCGGGGAAGCAATTGTGTCAGAGCCATCAGAGATTGAGAACTGACAAAACAGCCACGGAATATTGTCATTGGAGATATAGGATGCTATAATATAGAGAGTTGAGTTCTCAGGTGGGACTCTTCTACTATATCTCATTAAAAAGTCTAAGAAAGCCGATACCAGAACAGAAGGCTCTATGACTCCCATCCATGCCATGTCACATGTGTTCCCTATGCCACCAGGAATGAAGTCCCCACATTTGTCCTGTCCTTGTTGAAGTTTGAGCAAAACCATTGTGCTTCCTCCTTTGATTTACGCTTTGATTTGTTGAAGGATGGATAAGATTAAGAAATCCATAAACATTATGGCACTCAATCCTGAGCAAAACTCCCAAAGAATGACCACTTGGCTCTATGGGTTTAGGATCAAAAACTCTTAAGTGCAACACACCTTGTTAAGTGAACTGTCAGGAACTTGGCTGGGAGATAGAGGCTTGCTACACGATCTCTATGTCACCGGAAAATACCAAGAAGACTGACAGATGGAAAGCCACGGCATTGCAGGTAATTGAGAGACTAGGGCGTCTGCCAGTCTGTGAAAGAGTACCAGGAACAGGCTGGTGCCCAACAAAAACAATGCATGTAAACTGCCTGTTGCTCTTGGGGAGCTGACTGACCCACTGAGGGAACAAGGGAGCACCAGAGTCATTCTCTATTTCAAGACCCCCTCCTGCAACTGGTCATTGCCAAGTCTGGTCACTTCAACTTCCACAAACCTATTTTTTGATCTATACCCTCCTCTCTACTGCTATAGTTCCCACCTATTCGAGGCTCTCGTCAGCTCTCACCAGAACCATTGCAGTTATTTCTAGACTTTTCCCCTACCTTTATTCTCTTTCCTCTCCAAATTATTCTTCTCCCAACTGCCAAATTGATTTTTCTGAAGTCTAGATATGACCATGTTACTCCCCTGCTCAACCACTTGTACTGGCTCCCTATTACTTCTAGGAAGAAATGCTTTCTCCTTTGTTTTGTACTGGGAAGCATTTCCCAGTCTAGTTCCAACTAACCTTCTCAGGTCATTATTTTTGCACCCTTCACACATGACATGGTTTAGTTAAACAAGCCTTCTTCCTGTCCCTTTGAACCTATCACTGTATCTTCCATCTGTACCTTCACACTGGCTGCCTTCCCATCTGGACTCCATCCCCTCTTCACCTTCCCCTCTTAGAATCCCTGTTCACTTTAAATTTCAGTTCATGTATCACCTTCATCATGGGGCTTTTCCCGGTCTTCCAGCTACTGTCCCTTTCTCTGTCTCAAATGTCTTCAAGCTGAGAGAGAAACAGAGAGAAAGAGAGAGAGACAGAGACAGAGAGAGACAGAGAGAGAGACAGAGAGAGAGAAAGATAGAGATACAGAGAGAGAAAGCTTGTGTGTATGTATAGTATATATGTGGATGTGCATGTAATGTATAGTTTGTCAATACTAGTAGATGCCCATGTTATTTACCCTTAATAGTGAAAACGCTAGGCTATCGGAATCATCGAAGTTCTGTCTCCCAGTGGGTCCAATGCACAGTGCACAGTTAGTTTCACCACTGAGCTCTCCAGCTCCAAACCAGGCCAAGCCAGTCAACTTACGTCAAGCACGTTGCATTTACCAGACATTGTGCCGAGCCCTGGACCATAAAAAGGCCATCGGATATCTCCCACCCTCTCATCCCTCATCTCTGATCTCCTGGTGCACATCTCCATCTCCATGTCTTATCCCCAGTGTGTCAAAGTTGCTCTCTTTTGTGAGAGGTAAAAAGCAACCAGATCAACCAGCTTAATGGCGGGCTTTAAAAGTTCAGTCAGTGCTAACCTGATGCTCTAGAAAGGAATCGCTTCACTGGAAGTTCCTTGTACAAAGAAAATCACAGACAAAATAAAAATAAAGCCTTCTTCTGATTGGGAGAGAGTATTATTTTATTTTATTTCTTTGCTGAGGCAATGAGGGTTAAGTGACTTGTCCAGGTCACACAGCTAGGGAATGTTAAGTGTCTGAGACCAGATTTGAACTCAGGTCCTTCTGACTTCAGGGCTGGTGCTCTATTCACTGTACCACCTAGCTGCCCAGAGAGTATTCTTTTAAAATAAATTATCAGTGTCAATTCATTGGACTTTACAATATGTCACAGTTATGATGCAAACAATTCCCGGTAACTGGCTAAGTAGCTGTCCTAGAGCAGATATCATTAGAAAAGAAACTGGCAAAACTTCTGGGGGAAAGTAGGCTAGGAGCAAGTTGTGGGGGGCAGTCCCCGACTAGCATGATCTCAACATCCTCTTCCCCTCAGAAGTTTCAATTTTTCAAATTTGGATGAGGTCCTACACCCTCCAACCCTGTCCCAATTTGTCTGCTTGTCAGATCATCTGCTGCCTTCAGCCTGGACTTTGATTAGGAAGGAGCTTGCCCTCCTCAGCTTTGGAACTGAGGGGGACAGTGGGCAACAGGCCATTTGAGGAATGGAGGCCCTCCTAGTTCAACCCACAACAACAGGAAATGATGATTTTTACCCAAGCACCATTTGCTCAGCTCTGGTTGAATTAGCCAAGACGTGCAGCTGTCTGTTGATAATCGATCACATAAAAAACTATATTTCAACATCACTTCAGAGCCTTTTTGCACTAATTGCTTCCCCCAGTCGGTTCTTCACTGATATAGCCCTTGATGATTTACGGCGTTGTTATTGTCACTGGGCTGGACCGGGTATGTTCAAAACTATGTGTGTAATTTGAAGGCCCCTCATGTGACTGCCTTCCAAGACCACAACAATATGAATCAGAGATTAGAGTTGGATGGGGTTTGGGGGATTATCCAAGACCATCCCCTCATTTTACAGAAGAGGAAACTGAGGACCTAACAAGAGGAGTGATTTTTCCAAGATCACATAGGTTTCCTTCTGCATCTGGCAGTCTTTACAATGAGCAAGGTCACTCATTCCTTAAGGGATTATTCCTTCATGCCTTCATTTGGGGGGAAGGGGAGGTGACAAGATGGCCAGACAAGTTACCAAAGGCTTTCCAGGACAAAGGTTGGAATATTGGGCATTCCTACCTCACTTCCCATCATCCCAGCTTCCATTGACAGGATGTCTGCCATTCATGTTATTATGGACTTATAATGATGAGAAGATTGTGGGAATCAGCAGGACGACCTCCCACCTCTGCTGGCTTGCAGAAAGATTACAAATGAGGGCATTCAATGATAGTAAACATTTCCAATTACCGCAGTTTGTGACCACCAACCAAAAGAGAAATATTCGCCAAAGAAGGCTAGTGATATTGCTCTTTCATGCATTAAGCTCTCTTGTAAGAGACTTCAGTTGGGACCCTTGGAAAATAAACAACCCCCCAAAAAATCCAAACAAAAAACAGCCCCAGCTGCTCTTCCAGGCTGGTTGTAAGATTTTGAAATGGAGATGAAACTGTTTCTGGATCCTCCTTTGCTTCCTTTGTGTCTCAAAACTCGCCAATTCCACTGAGACCGGAAGGAATGCTGAACATGGGAGGGAATATTTTTACACATGTGGATCTTTGGGGGGGAAAAATCCCTCCCAGACATGGCTCAGCTGCTACTGTGCTCACGGCTTCTCCTCAGATTGTTTCATGTCCTTCCAAAGTCTGATTAGGTCAAAATATCCACACTCAGGGTGTGAAAAGGGCATGAGAGCTTGAAAGGCAAAAGTCTCCATTTGGGAAGCTCGGCGTCCCTCTGAATCCATCTCACACAGATTCCTTTCTGGTCCCGCCTGGGACTTTGGTGACTTGCCAGCTTCTCTAAACAAGTGGAAGCTTCAGAACAATCTCAGCCAGAACACCAGCTTTTGAGCCATCATGGTATGGGAGCTCTCTCTTTTCTGCCTTCCCTACTATCATCTTGCTTTCTTCTTTCCATCATCTCTCCTTCTTTCTACAATCATCCCCCGGTTCAGATCCCTATCCCTTCATTCCTGGAATATCGCAATAGTCTGATGGCTGGTCTTCTGACCTCAAATTTCTGCTCCTTCACCTGAACTCAGTCTTCCTTCTAGAGCACTTGTCTGGTCAGGTTACTGCTATACTCAATAAATCCCACTGACTCTCATTATTTCCAGAATCTAAAATAAAATTCTGTTTGGTTTTAAAGCCCTTTCCAACCCAGCCCCAACTTTCCAATCGGTTTTCTTCATCCCCAATCCACAACAACATCTTGCTTCTTATATAATAAGTTGTCTATAAGTAGTAGCTTGTCTAAAGATTGGGAGTTGCTTGAAGCCAGGGTCCATGTTTTCATTTTTCTTTTTATTCCTAGCCTTTGACACAATGTCTGGCACATTGTAAGCACTTAAAAAATCCTAGTCAATTGATTATTGGGAAGTTCTCTCTTGATCTGTTTCTTCATTTGTAAAATCAGAATACAGGACTTGGTTGAAGGCTCAAATGAAATCATTCATGTAAAATCTATTTTGCAAATATCCAGGTTCTAGAGAAGTATGAGGTATGATAGTGTGTAAGTCTGTATTTAATTCCCCCAAGCATAAGGGTTTGCAGTATATAAATTTATAGGGTGATTAAATAGGAGTTTTTCTCAGAGAAAAGAGGTAGGAATAGGAACCGAACTTTCTCAAAGACCCTCAAATACGTACAACAGTACAGACAAAATTCAAAACAGGTTGTTGTGGAAAGAAAAAAGAATAGGGGCAAAGGAAAACTCAAGAAAAAGTGGAATAAATCTGAGAATGGATTGACTACATAATGGAAAAAGCACAATTCAGTTTCTGATATTTAATATTATAAACTAAAATCAATGTTCCTGAGTTGGTAAACAGGGAGATTGTATAATCAATTCCTTCCCCAAGTGTTGAGTCTCCTATGTCTTTGGATCTTCACCCATGTCTTTGTGGCTCTGTAGGAAGTCATGTAGACTGGGTTTTTGTTAGAGTGTGGGTTGGAATGGATGATTTCTGCAATCCCTTGTAACTTCAGATTCTGTTATTCTATGGCTCCTTTATATTTTGCAGTGATATTAGATATAGGAGAAGGCATGTCAAGGCCATGGGAAAGAACTGCTTTACTCTATGCATTGCTGGCCAGATCACACATATAGATCTGAATTCAGTTCAACTTGCCACTTCATCTGCCTCCTGGATGCATCATACCTCCAGGAACCTCACTGATTGGAAACTGACTCATTATCCTGTGAAATTGTGTTAGCTTTTGCCTTCAAACTGCACTTCTGCCCTTCTGTTTGGAGAACAGAGCGAAGAACTCATTCCATGTATGCATTTAATGTTATAGAGCTACCTCCTTTCCCCCTCACTAGCCCCCATCTTCAACTTTTGAGTCACACAGCCACTATATGCCAGAAGAAGAATTTTACTCTAACTCTTCTTGATTCTTCATTTAATGACATATTCACTATGCTACCTTGACTTCATCATCATCATCATGTAATTAACAAGACAGTGGGAAAGATCCCTCCTTGAGAAAGAGAATGTGGGCTTCTCATGGGGAGTCAGGTGAGTGAATGGGCAGCGAAGCCAGAGAAGGCCTTTAGAGCTGTCCTCCAAATTCAGGGCATCATAGCATGGGATACACAAGCAAGTATTCCTGAAGATCGCAGGAAGGATTCTCATAATGGGTTCCACAGAACTCACTTTTTTTTTTTTTTTTGGCTTGTGACACTCAGGTTTCCTGGATGCACCTTCGTACAGAAACCTGCAATTTGATCACTCTATATTCTACCGAGGCCAGATTTGTCTTGACTTTTCAGCCAGTTCCACTGTTTGAGAACATTTTGAACTTGGTTGTTCAATCTTCAGAGAACCCCAAGTACCACTCAATACTGTTTATAGATTTTCACGCGGAAAAAATTGGGCAAGCTCATTTATACAAGGAGGAAAGTTTCCATTTTCAGTTGGAGAGCAGTTAGCTCTGTAGGTCAGGCAATCCCATATTGTTAGTGAAGGAGCAGGGATAGAGTGGAAGAGACCTTCTGAGTCTTAAATATCTTTTATCCCATTTGGCAAAAAAAATTGGCAAGACCCTGGACCAGGCCCTCATTTCCTTTTTATTTTTAAGCACCTGTATATTTCAGAGGAAACAACATATACTTTTCAAATTCATTTTATATTTAACTCATAGTTAACAAATTGTATGAAATCTCCTTTCAGGAGCATAGAACGTCATCTCCAGCCCTTATAGGAAGTTGCTTTGTTTCAGGTAATACTGAAAACTTAGCTCTAACTAGTGTTCACTATTTGTTTCCATTGACATTGATGTCTGTATATAGAGATCGAGGTGCTGAGATTCATGTTCACTTGAAAATTGATTTTGGATTTGTAAAACAAACAAATAAACAAACAAAAAACTGTTAACTGAAGAGGAAAAAAGGGCTAAGATGAGCCTGATAGTCAGTCCCTATCCTGTTTAAGGAATTGTAAGACATAGAACTCTTTACATTGGTTGAATATTAATTTAGATGCTTTGAGTTCAAAACATTGTCCTAGATCATAGTTTCTGAGCTAAATGGGATCACAGAGACTATAGCAACCACATCTCTACAAGCTCATATAGGCAGCTAATAGCAAGGGTGGTATTTGAACCCAAAATTTGAATCCTCAATACCAGAGTCAGTGGTCTTTACCTTATTGTATGTGTAGCATTGTTATTTGATTCTAGATTTGAAGTTGAAAAAAAACCTTAAAAGGGGCCTGGTCCAATCCCCTCATTTTCTGTATTAGGAAACTGAGGCCCAAAGAAGGAAATGATATAAAAAGTCACAGGGCAATAGATAGAAAAGAGATTTCCTGGTTTGCTCTAGTAATATTTGATTAAACATGTTCCTATCCTGTCTTTCAATATGGGATGGTACTAATAAGTTCTTGTTGGTCAGTCCCATTTACTTATATTCCACCAGTGTGAAATTACTGATTACACGAGGTATCTTTTCTGGTTACTAGAGAATCAGTGACCTGTATTCCTTGATTTCACCTCTGTCCATGTAATAGAGTCACCTGTTACATAGACTTGTCTGAAGAACTTAGCTTTGAGCCCCCACAGCCCACGTACAAAATTCATTTTCCTTTGAAGGTATAGTATTTAATAAGTGTTTTTCTTATCACTTTGGCATGAAAATTAGGCCTATATTAAAACCGATACATATGTTCTGGTTCTGTATGTAGCAACTTTATTCTTAGCATAGAGTCAGTCAATAAATACGTGACACTTAAAAACCAAAGATGCATAATAATATACAAATATCTACTGAATATCGGAGAACTTACTGCTTTTTTAAACCTCAGAAGTTTTCCTCCACACGGTGCCCCACTCCCCCCTCCAACATAGGATTGCTTAAGATCCAGAACATTTAGGCAACAAATTCCCCAGCAAGTTGGCAAAGGAATAAAATGGCTCAATTCCCCAGAACATTGGTCTCACACTTTCCTTTGGACTGTTCACTCTGAGATCAGGGTATCATATACAATCTCGGATAAACAATTCACGAGGATCATAGCTGTTTGGTCATTGGCAGAAGCTGCTGGCCTAACCCACTGTTGTTGTACCTAGCCCATCATAGACCGTGGTGACTGAAGGTAGGAGCCAGCCAGCCTGCTGCCATCATGGCTGCCTTTCCCTCTGGCCTTTAGCTCCACTCTGCTGCAGCTGTGTCATGCTACTCCCTTTCTTACTCCCCAAGCCCAGTACTCTGTGCTAGTCCTTACATGGTTGGGGTGGGTGGGGTAGCTAGCAAGGCACAAGAGAAATGGCATATTACAACAATATTTACCTCTTTTCCCCCAAGTACCCCTTAGCTTCAGCAAACTCACTTGCTTTTTCCTTTTTGAAAAGGAATGTATTGTCCTGTTTCATGATTAGAGCTCCCAAATGTAGAACTAGGATGGTGAGGTGGAAGGTTTGCTGTGGGCATGGACCAAATGCATGAATTGAATAGGCAGGATGGTAAGCCATTGTGGTTGGGAGCTTCTGAGAGCTACCTTAAGGTTAGGAAGATTGCATCTTAGGGATTTATCTCTCTAGTTTTCTAGCCTGAAACAAAAGAATAAATTAATCCACATGGTCTTGCCTATTGTCTTCTCTTAAGAGACCTGAAAAAAATTGATTCTCAAATAATTTTGCAGGAATGAATTGAGCCCCCCAACTCCTTTCTTTCCTCAACCTCATAAAAACAAACAAACAAATTATAGTGTACTTACAGAGGTCTAGAATACCAGTAAGGAGATCATTAGGGGTAGCTAGATGGTTGAGTGGGTAGAGCACTGGGCTTGAAATCAGGAAGGCAAGGTTGAATCCAGATTGGGCATCTGCCAGCTATGTGACCTCAAGCAAGTCACTTAACTCCAGTTTTCTCATCTATAAAATTGTTATAATAACAGACCTAACTCCCATAGTTGTTTTGAGGATAAAATGAGATGCTATTTGTAAAATGATTTGCAGACCTAACAGTTGTCATGAGAATTTAGTATAGTGCATAGCAAATAAAGACAAAATAAAAATATTAATCATTATTATTATCAATAATTAAAGCTTTTCATATCCAATGTGGGCTGATGGTTTTAAATTAGTAATAAATGTGTATTATTATTTGTACAGCCCATTCATATGAAATTGTCTCCTCATTGGTGGAAAATAATGCCCATCACTGAAGAGGGATTAGCCTTCTCCATCTTGCCTCTCAAAGCTGACAGCCAGAAGTGTCTAACCTGACTAAAAGCTATAAGAGAGAATTCTAGAGACCTAAGAGATCTCTTCTATCACTAACTTGACCTGCACCTCACCTAAGCCCAAGACATTCATCTCCACCAATGAGAAGAAAATCCATTACTAATGGGCTTTGACTCTGGGGTATACATTCAGTGGGCTAATGACCTCCCATACCATGGAAGGTGTCTTACACACATACAGGGTGTGCGCACACACACACACACACACACACACACACACACACACACAATACTTGATTATTTCTGTCTCTTCCCCAAAGCCATACTTCTCATGGTTCTTTCCTAGCACAAAGCTTCTTAAACTGTGGGATTAGACGGAGTCACATGACTGAATGCTTGGCTATAGTAAAAAATATCAAATATTCCACCAAGGTTCAATTCTTTATGTAAAAATAAATAATCATATCCATCTCATTAATATGCAAAATTGTTTTCATCTTTAATTAATGGCAAAATTATATATATATATATATATATATATATATATATATATGCCAAAAATTGTTTCAGGATCAATTTCTTTATGATTTATTATCAATAAATATTTGATTTGTATACCTATTTTTATATATCTGAGGTTATGTAAAAATTTCTTGGATGAAAAGGCGTCATGAGAGGAAGAAAAGTTTAAGAAGCTTTGCTCTAATACACTCATTTCCCTCTTTTCTAGCCAATTTCTTATTTCTTTACTTGGTCTCATTTTGTTTTCTTGTTTCTCCTTAAATTCAATTTAATTTAGAAAAATGAAAAGGAATATTGATCACTGTCTATGCACTTAACACTGCATGAATATGGCAGAATTCAGAATCAATTGCCAAGCACTTAAACATTGTCTGATATGGTAAGGCAGATCCTTCGCTTGCTGTGGGGGAACTAAGGGAGCCAAGATGGCAGAGTAAAGGTAGGAACTTGCCCAACTCTGGTAAACCTTTCCAGATACATTTAAAAATGACTCTAAACAAATTCTAGAGCATTAGAACCCACAAAAAGATGGAGTGAAACAGTTATTCAACTGAAGACAGTTTAAAAGATCATCAGGAAAAGTTTATCCCACCAGAGTGAGAGTAGAAAGCAATCCAGAACAAGTTGAGTCAGCATAGCCTCAGCCCCAGAGAGCCTCTGAATCAGTAATAATAAGAGCAGTAGCAGCAGCAGTAACCATATCTTCCAGAGGTCTCAGTCTACAGACAGTAAGGGGATTGAATTGCTGTTCAGAATAAGGTCTCTTTGCCATCACTGTGGCAGGACTCTGTTGCATTGATTACTCAGTCCTGGCTCATTGTCCCAGGGTGAGGAAGAGCATTAGAGCATTAGTACATTAGAACTTACAGTCAAATGGAGCAGGGATGCTCCTCACAGTTCCAGGGAAGAAAAGAGTGCTTGTGGTCATTCATAAATCAGAGCACAGTTCAGAAGAGTAACAAAAGAACTTCTTCTTATGTCAATCCACCTTGGAAGAACTGAAAACTTACAGGTCCCTAGAAGGATCTCTGAAAACAGCTGCACAAAACCCCTGAAGCTTATGACATTGCACCTCTGCCCTGGAAACTGTGTCCTATTTTCACAAAGAGTTGAGAAGTAATAGACTGGGAAAATGAGCAAACAACAGAAAAAGATTCTGACCATAGAAAATTACTATACTGACAAGGAAGATCAAAACATGCACTCAGCAGATAATAAAAATCTCCTATACCCAAATACTTCAAGAAAAATAAGAATTTGTTTAAGACTGTGAAAGAACTCAAAAGGATTTTTGAAAATCATATAAATATGGTACAGGAAATTTTGGGAAGAGAAATGAGAGGTGATACAAAAGTACAAAGTGGCAATGAGGAGAAGAATGCCTTAAAAAAGCAAAATTAGCCAAATGAAAAAGATAAAAAGTTCATTAAGGAAAATAATTTCTCAAAAATTAGAATTGGCCAAATGGAAGCTAATGACTTTCTGAGAAATCAAGAAACCTTAAAACAAAACTAAAAGAATGAAAAAGTAGAAAATAATTTGAAAAATTTCATTAGGGGAAAAAACTGACTTGGAAATTAGATTCAGAAGAAATAATTTTAAAATTATCATACTACCTGAAAAATCATGATTTTAAAAAAGGAAAAACTAAAAGAACCTAAATATCATCTTTCAAGAAATTATCAAGGAAAGTTATCCTGATATTCTGGAACTGGAGAGTAAAATAGAAATTGAAAAAATCCACCAATCTCTTCCTGAAATAAATGGCAAAATGAAAATTCCCTGAAATGTTACAATCAAATACCAGAACTCTTAGGTCAAGGAGAAAATATTGCAAGCATCCAGAAAACAAAACAAAACAAAACAAACAAACAAAAAAAAACCAATTCAAGTATGGTGGAGCCACTCTCAGGATAATACAAGATTTTACCAGGTTCTTCATTAAAAAAAAAATCCAAGATTTGGAATATATTCTGGAGAGCAAAGGAAATAAGATTGCAATCAAAAATAACCTACCCAGCAGGACTGAGTATAATCTTTCAGGGGAAAAATTGATTTTCAATGCAAGAAAAGTCTTTCAAGGTGATGAAAGGTGATGAAAATACCAAAGCCGAATAAAAATTTTGACTTTCAAATACAGTACTCAAGAAAAGCATAAAAAGATAATCAAGAAAGGGAAATCAAAAGAAATTTAATAAAGGTTTATCTATTTGCATTTCTACATGGGAAGATGATAGTTGTAACTTGTAACAACTTTTTCAATATTAAGACAGAAGAAATACATATTGGCAGATGGCAGAGGTGTAAATTGAATATGAAGTGCTAATATCTAAAAATTAAATGAATTTAAAGGATGAGAGAAGAATGTACAGGAGAAAGGGAAAAGGAGAAGTAAAATAGCATAAATTGTCTGTCATTAAAGAAGCAAGAAAAGGGCTTTTACAGTGGAGAGAAAGGGTGAGAGGAATTGACTCAAAGAGGGAATAACATATACACACAACTGGGTACAGAAATCTATTTTACCCTACATGAAAGTAGGAGAGGAAGGAAATGTAAAAAGGGGAGAGGGTGATGGAAGGGAAGGTATATTGGAAGAGTGGGTAGTCAGAGGCAAAATTTTTGAGAAGGGACAGGGTAAAAGGAGAAGGAAAATAGAATAAGCAGGGGAAATACAATTAGCAATGGTAATTGTGAAAAGAACTTTGAAGCAAGATTCTTTGATAAAAGCTTCATTTCTCAAACAGAGAGGGAACTGAGTCAAATTAAAAAAAAAAGTCATTCCCCAACTGATAAATTATCAAAAGATATGACCAGTTTAAAGATAAAATAATCAAAGCCATTGATAGTCATATTAAAAAAATACTCTCACATTGTCTCATATTTATAAGAATTCAAGCCACTCTTCAATAGATAAATGGTCAAGGGATATGAACAGGCAATTTTCAGATGATGAAATTAAAACCATTTCTAGTCATATGAAAAGGTGCTCCAAATCACTATTGATCAGAGAAATGCAAATTAATTCAACTCTGAGGTACCACTACACACCTGTCAGATTGGCTAAAATGACAGGAAAAGATAATGATGAATGCTAGAGGGGATGTGGGAAAGCTGGGACACTAATACATTGTTGGTGGAGCTGTGAACGGATCCAACCATTCTGGAGAGCAATTTGGAGCTATGCCCAAAATGTTATCAAACTGTGCCTACTCTTTGACCCAGCAGTGTTTCTATTGGGCTTATATCCCAAAGAGATCTTAGAGGAGGGAAAGGGCCCCACATGTGCAAGAATGTTTGTGGCAGCCCTTTCTGTAGTGGCTAGAAACTGGAAACTGAAGGGATGCCCATCAATTGGAGAGTGGCTGAATAAATTATGGTATATGAATGTTATGGAATATTATTGCTCTGTAAGAAATGACCAGCAGGATGATTTCAGAGAGGCCTGGAGAGACTTGCATGAACTGATGCTGAGTGAAACGAGCAGAACCAGGAGATCATTATACACGGCAACAACAATATTACATGATGATCAATTCTGATGGACATGGCTCTCTGCCACAAAGAATTGTCTCAAACCACTTCCAATTGTTCAGTGAAGAAAGCCATATACACCCAGAGAGAGGGTTATGAAATGTGGACCACAACATAACATTTTCATGCTCTCTATTGATGTTTGCTTGTATTGCATTTCCTTTCTCTGATTTTTTTTCTTGTAGATACGATTTTTCTTGCACAACAATAAGTGTGGAAATATGTATACATATACTCGACTTGTCAATTATTTTAATATAATTAACATGTAGTGGACTTCCTGCCATCTAGGGGAGGGAAGGGGACTGGGGGGAAAATTTATAATAGAAAGCTTTGTAAAGATCAATGCTAAGGAACTACCCATACATATGTTATGCAAATAAAAAGCTTTAAAAAAGAGAGAGGGAATTGTTTGGGGGAGGGGTCATCAAAAGCAAAGTACTGAGGTGGGGGGAAGGGAGAAAGGGGAAAGGAAAGGAGAAAACATAACTTGGGTAAATAAGATGGCAGGAAATAAAGAATTAGTTATTCTATCTGTGAATGTGAATGGGATGAACTCTCCCATAAAGCGGAAGCGGATATCAGACTGGATTAAAAACCAGAATCCCACAATATGTTGTCTACAAGAAACACATCTAAAACATAGTGACACATATAGGATGAAGGTAAAAGGCTGGAGCAGGACCTATTATGCTTCAGGTGAACAAAAAAAAGCAGGGGTAGCAATCCTTAT
>JAJPUD010003011.1:3255-79165 GCA_023553655.1 Myrmecobius fasciatus
TCTCTCTCTCTCTCTCTCTCTCTCTCTCTCTTTCTCTCTTTCTCTCTTTCTCTCTCTCTCTCTCTTTCTCTCTCTCTCTCTCTCTCTCTTTCTCTCTCTCTTTCTCTCTCTCTTTCTCTCTCTCTCTCTCTCTCTCTCTCTCTCTCTCTCTCTCTCTCTCTCTCTCTCTCTCTCTCCCTCTCTCTCTCTCCTTCTCCTTGGAGTATTTCATTTCATTCCAATCTTGACTATTAAGGGATTTCTCTGAATCATGCTTTTTTTTTAAACAACAACAAACCCTCTCTGCAACATATATAATAAGTGAAGACTACAATTTGGAGGAAGCCACAATGACCCAAAGGTAGCACATTCTGCTTTTGGATAATTGTATCATCATCTTTCCCTATATCAAGCTTAAATTTGCATCTTTGAAATATCCCTAATTTTATGTATGACATAACAAATTGCTTACTAACACAGAGAAGAGGCAGGTGAAGGAGGGAGACAGAAAATTTGAAACTAAATTTTCTTTTTGAAACTTGATTTTCTTTTAAAGAAAAGGATTATTAAAACTTGTCTTTGCATGTAACTGGGAAAACAATAAAATATTTTTTTTTAAAAGAAGAGAAGGATTTTGGGAAGATGGTGAAGTAGGCTGGGTAATTTCAAGCTCTCTAGATTTCACTCATAAATAGAACAAATTTGAACCTCAGGATGAACATAAACTCCTGAAAAATCAAGAAGACTTGGGGCAGAACAGGGGTCCTCCTGCTACAGCCCAAGAAGATCTGAAGAAAGATTCCAGGGAGGATTAACCTGTGTAAAATGTATACAACTAGAAATATCAAGGGGGGAGCCCTGGGGTGACCTGGGTTTGGCTGGAGCTTCAGTAGGAACTAGAGAGACTTTCAACCCAGACTGTCTGTCCAGTCGAGATTTGAGCCTGGTAAGACTAAGTGATACTTGGCTGATTAGCTGTGCTGCTGAGATGGGTGAGAAGGTGAGAAGGAAACAGCACCTGGTGAGGGCAGTGGCAGCAGGGCAGGGACATTGCTGGCTGTGAGCTCTTGTTGGAGGGTGATTTGGGATTACTGGTCAGAGGGGAGAGCTGAAGGGAAATTAGAGACAATATCTCCATCCCTTGCCCCGGGATTAGAGGTACTTACACTAATAACTTTCATTAAAAAAAAATGAATCAGCAAAAAAGAAAGAACCCCACCAGAGAAACTTACTATGGAAACAGGGAAGACCCCAGTCTCATCTTCAGAAAAAAACACTGAAGTAAAAAAAAAAAAAAAAGCCTCTACCCCAAAGAATAACATGAAATGGCTCCCTTCCTATAGAGAATTTATAGAAGAACTCATAAGAATTTAAAAATCAAATGAGAGATATTGAGGAAAAACTAAAATAAATAAATAAAAACTGTCCAAGAAAAATAAGAAGATTATGAAAACAAAGTTAAACAACTAGAAAGGGAGATACAGAGTTTCAAAGATGAAAATCATTCTTTGAAAATTAGAATTGGGCAAGGGGAAGCCAGTAAAGCTATGAGAGACCAAGAAATAACAAAACTTATAATAAAGAATGAAAAAATAAAACAGAATGTGAAACATTTTTTCATTGTGAGTCTTTTTTAAAAGTTTTTTATTTTCAAAACATATGCATGGATAATTTTTCAGCACTGACCTTTGCAAAACCTTGAGTTCCAAAACCTACCCCATACCCCCACCCCTTCACCTAGATGGCAAGTAATCCAACAGAATGTGAAACATTCTATAAGAAAAATGACAGATTTAGAGAACAGATCAAAAAGAGAAAAATATAAAAATAATTGGACTAAAATAGAACTTTGACACAATAATACAAGAAATAGTCTAAGAAAAATGTCCTGGACTGATAGAACATGAAAGGAAAGTAGAAATAGAAAAAATCCACTAATCACCACTTCAAAGAGATCCTTTGTGGAAAACACAAAGGAATATTATTGCCAAATTTCAAAAACCCCAAACCAAAGAGAAATTTTTGCAAATAAAAATAAGAAAAAAAATTCAAATACACTGGAGCTACAATTAGAATTGTATAGGACTTAGCAGAAGCCACAACAAAAGGCCGTAGGTCCTGGAACCATACCTATGGACAACCTAAAGAAGTAGGCCTGCAGCCAAAAATATCATATCCATAAAAATTATACATAATATTGAACGAGAAAAAATGGACATTTGACAAATTTGAATATTTTCAGACTTTCTATCAACCAAACTAAAACTTAATAGAAAATTTAACATATAAGAACCAGTATCAAAGATCAATTTCAAGGAACTCAATATGGACAAATTATTTATGTTTTTTTAATATGGAAAATGTATTCTGTATGTTTAAGATTGATATCAACAATAGGGTAGCTTAAAAGAAAGATTAGGGCAGAGTTAAGGCAAAAATAGTAATCATGTTATACAAATGAAGTGCAGAGAAAAAATAGACACAGAGGCTTGTAGTTCTGAAAACCCATTCACATTGGGAATGGGTTAAATAGGCAACACTGCATATATATCATGAAGGATATAGCACTCTCCAAAATGTATAAAGAAATAAGGGACAAGGAATGGGCAAATGGGGAAGCAAAAAGAGAGAGAAGAAAACAATGGAGGGATCCATGGGTGGGGGGGATGTTAAGTAATAGTAAGGCAAGTTTAGGAGTAGAATTAAAGCAGAGTCAGCAAGGATAGAAAAGACATATGTGTATGTGTGGGAGTATGTGTGTGTATATGTATGTGGATGTATATATTTTGTATGTATGGATGAATATATATTTTCTTAACTATAGCCTTTTGGGAGTAGGGAAGATGAAAGGGGGAAAAAAGAAAAAAGTAAATAAAATACATAGCAGAGAACAAGAGAACAATTTACAAGGAAGTAAAGAAAAGATGGACACTAATGAATAAAATTTCTTCTAATACACATATTTTCTTGAATTGGTATTTGTTGTTATATATTTTGAATCTTCCCAAATGTTCTGTTAGGCACATGACAATGTTCTCTTCTGTTTTGTTTTGTTTTGGTATTCCTTTTCTGTTTTTTTTCTTATTCTTTTTTCAAAAATAAAATAAATTTTAAAAAAAGAAGAATCCCTAGAAAATTATTCCATGAATATTAGTCTGATTTTAATTTGTAAGTGAAGTAGAAATCTGCAAATTTCAATTGCAGATAATGTGATGGTTTTTATTGTTATTGAAAATCTTAACAAGTTTTATTTAGGAGCTAGGTTCAACTCCTCTTTCAAACTACCCATCCACTACTTTTAATAAAAAAATTCTTCATTAAAAAAAAGAAATATTTCTAGTTCTACTTTCCAGAACCAAGAAGAACAACTTTGTATGGCATGATCTCCACCATTTCTAAATATTCTGCAGTTAATAACAATAATAATAATATATACACACATATATTTGTATGTGCTACATGTATATATACATATGCATGTGTGAGTGTGTGTATGCGTTTGTATACACAGACAGCTGATGACACAGTGGGTAGTGTGCAGCGCTGGGAGTCAGGGAGTTCATATCCTGCCTCAGACACTTATTAGCTGTATGATCTTGGGCAAGTCACTTAATATCTGTCTGCCTCAGTTTCCTTGTCTATAAAATGGGAGTAATAATAGCACCTACCTTATGGAGTTGTTAAAAAGATCAAATGAAATATTTTTAAAGACTTGGCACAATGTCAAGGACATAGTAGGCACTGGGGTATAAATGCTTATTCCTTTATCCTTCAATTAATTATTCAATGAATAAATCAATATATTTACTAAAATGTGGTACCCAGAACTGATTATAATATTTCAGTTAAAGTAAGAACAGGGTCAAATATAATAGGACCATTAGTTTCCTAGTAGTGGAAACTGTATCTTTTAATGCAGCCTACCATTGCATCAAACTTCTTGGCTACTATATCATATTATTGCCTCATGATTGGCTTACAACCTATTATATCCCCTAGATATTTCACAGATGAATGGCTGTCTAGTTACATCTTCCCTTACTTGGGCTTACCAACTGTTGTCTAGCTGTACCTCTCTGATTTTTTATTTATGAAGTTGATTTTTTAAATCCAAGGATAAGACATTACATTTTCCCCCATTAAATTTCATCTAAATTGATTTGGCCCATTGTCTCAGCCTGTTAATATCTTTTTAGATCCTGAATTTAACATCCAACAAGTTAGCTATTTCTAGGTTTGTGTTATAGCAAACTGACTTAAAATATCACTTGCATCTTTATATATCAATAAAAGCATCAAACAGAACAGAGCCAAGAAAAAAAATGCCTGAAGTCATCTACTGGAAACTTCCTCTTCAATTGTCAAGGAATCATTTATGATTATACTTTGTGTCTGGTCATTTAACCAGTTCTGAGTCCATCTGTATTGCCATGAAGCCCATATCTCTCCATTTTTCTACAAAAAGAGCTTGAGAGATTTTTGTCAAAAGGTGACACTGAAATCTAGAAAAATTACATCAGCAGCAGTTTTTTGCTCTCCCAGTCCAGTAATACTATAAAAGGAAAAAAATGGCATGATGTCAGTTTGACATAACTTTTTCTTGATGAAGCCATGTTGTCTCTTTGTAATTGTTGCTTCCTTTTCTGAATTTTTCACTGATCATCCATTTAATAATGCACTACAGAATTTTGTCAGGAATCATTTTATTGACCTATAGTTCATAAATTCCATCTTCCTTTTTTTGAGTAATGGGGCAACATTTTGCCTTTTCTAATACTTTAATGTCTCTCTAGCTCTCCACATTCTTTCAAGTATCTAACAGTGGTTCAAAAATTTTATCTGCAAATTATCAAGAGATATAAACAGACAATTTTCAAATGAAGAAATTAAAACCATTTCTAGTCATATGAAAAAATTCTCCAAATCACTATTGATTAGAGAAATGCAAATGAAGACAACTCTGAAGTGCCACTACACACCTCTCAGATCAGCTATGACAGGAAAAGACAATGTCAAATGATGTGGGAAAACTAGGACACATATATTGTTGGAGTTGTGAACTGATCCAATCATTCCAAAGAGCTATCAAAATGTGCATACCCTTTGATCCAGCAATATCTCTACTGGGCCTGTGTCCCAAAGAGATCATAAAAAAGGGAAAGGAAAGCATATGTGAAAAAATGTTTGTAACAGCCTTTTTTTGTAGTGGCAAGGAACTGGAAGCTGAGGGGATGCCCATCAGTTGGGAAATGGCTAAATAAGTTATGATATATGAATGTTATGGAATATTATTTCTTATAGAAATGATTAGCAGGATAATTTCAGGAAAACCTGGAGAGAGTTACATGAACTGATGCTAAGTAAAGTGAGTGAAACCAAGAGAACATTGTACATGGCAATAGCAAGATTATATGATGATCAACTATTATGGTCTTGGCTCTTTTCAACAATGAGTTGATTTGGGCCAATTCCATCCAAAAGACTTGTGAAGGAGAGAGTCATCTAATTCCAGAGAGAAGACAATGGGGACTGAATATGGATGGATTACAATGTAGTATTTTCACCTTTTGTTGTTATTGTTTTGTTGTTTGCTTGCTTGGTTTTTTTTCTTTCTCTTTTCCTCCTTTTGAATTGATTTTTCTTGTGCATATTGGATTACTTGCTATTTAGAGGAGTTGGGAAAGGAGACAAGGAAAAAATTTTGGAACATAAGTTTTTGCAAGAATGAATGTTGAAAATTATCTTTGCATGTATTTTGAAAAATAAAAAGCTATTATAAAAAACTCTATTAATCTAAACTTCCTCTGAATCCTTTGAAATCTAGTTTCCCAAAATCAAGGGTGCATATCAGATCATTCCTGGCTCTCATCTCCTTTCCTACCACAAATTCCAAGATGGAGTCATCATTTCTTTTCAAGATGCACATTATTCCTACCAAAGTAGATAGTTTATCTTTGTTGGTAAAAATCAGATCCAGATTCAGTACTGGATCTTGACAGATTTTTCCAATTTTCCATCTGTGTCTTTTGTCCTCCATCCAGTTTTATCTTTAAACATTCTCAAGATAATCTGACTCAATTGGTCTTCCTGCCAAGCTTCCATACTCTTGTTTTTCCCTTACCTACTTCTTCACATATTATGGGATCATACTGTTTATAATCTTACTCTCCTAAAACTCTTACAAATAAGTTTCTATTCTAAACTTCTTTTGCCCTTAGCTGCCATTTATACATGATGAAATGAAGTAATGGCTAACATTTATATGATGCTTAGTATGTACCTGCCATGTGGTAAGGACTTTACAATTATAATCTCATTTGATCCTCATAACAACCCTGGGAAATCAGTGCTATTTTTACCCCCATTTTACATATGAGGAAATTGAAATAGACAGAAGTTAAGTGACTTGCCCAGGGTCACACAGCTAGTACATGTCTGAAGCTGAACTTGAACTCAGATCTTTCTGACTCCAAGTCTGACTTTCTATCCACCTAATTACTACTTTTTAATGTTTTAATATCATTGCTATTATCTGTCATGCTTTTACATACTAGCAGCATATATCATAATAAAAATGTGATTTTAGAAGTCATGATTTCCATTATTATATATTATCACAAGCAAACACAAAAAATACCTTCAATTTCATCAATGTGGAAACTACCTTGACCAAAGCCAAAAACTACCCATCTGTGACTTAGTAAACTTTAGGGAGGATCTGCTCAGTCAGGCAGCTAGTGTCGTTTGATTAGAACACTATTCCTGACTCCACACCCAGAACGCTACTACATCAAGCTACCTTTATATGTATCTTAATGGTGCAGAAGAATGAGAAATTACAGAATATTTCAATATAATATTGTTAGCTCTAATACTCTGTATCTGCTGCTTAATCTGGTTTCAACTCCAGGGAAAAGGTTCCATAATTTCATCACCATGCTGATAACTCAAGCTTTGATTGCTACTATCTCCCTCAGCCTCCTCTCCCCTCTGATAGGAGGGCAAGAGTACCAAACTCCTTCCAATGCCTTCCTTTATAGAAGGCAGAAACTGGACTCTGGCTCACTCCATTCTGCATCTGTTACTCTGCCTTACTTCAACTCCATGGAATAAGATTTCCCCAGGTGTCTCTCCATCTTCTCTCTAAGCTATTTCCTTTCCTATGTTGACTCCTTCTTGTTAGCTTGTAAGCAACTTCAGAACAGGAACTATCTTTTTATTCACTGTATCCTCTGTGCTAAGTAGAGTACCTAGGACATAGTAGGTACTTAAATATTTGTTGGATTAGATTGAGATAGGGACCAGATTTGTTACATTGGTTTAACTATTATTTGTGCAAAGAAAACATATTAATGTGGATGAAACTGCACTTAACAGCAATAAAATGTTTAGGGTTATTGTTACTGAATATATGTGTGTGTGTGTGTGTGTGTGTGTGTGTGTGTGTGTGTGTGTGTGTGTATATGCTGTCTCTATACTATTAGAATGTAAGCTTCTTTAAGGTAGGGACTTTTTAAAATTTTCTAATTACATGCAAAAAAGTTTAAACATTCATTTTTTAAAAATTTTGAGTTTTAAATTCTCTTCTTTATTCCCCATGTTACTTCCTCATTGAGAAGGTAAGCAAATTGAGGTAGGTTATATACATATTTCTATATAAGTTATATTGTTTAGAAAAAAAACACAGGCCCAAAAATGAAAAAAATAAAGTTTTTTAAAAGTATGCTCTGATGTGTTCAGACTTCATCAATTTATCTTCAGTCCTTCAAAATTGTTTAGTGTCTTTCTACTACTGAGAATAGCTAAATCTTTCATAGTTGGTTATTGTACAATATTGCTGTTTCTATATGTAATGTTCTCCTGATTCTGCTCATTTCACTTTATATCCATTCATATAAGACTTTCCAGGTTTTTCTGAAATCCTCCTCCTAATCATTTCTTATAGCACAATAATACATTACAATCATATATGACAACTTGTTCAATCATTCCCCAAACAATGGGCATTCTTCAATTTCCAATTTTCTGCCATCACAAAAAGAGCTATTACAAATATTTTTATACAGAGAGATCCTTTTCCTTTAAAAAAAACTCTCTTTAGAATACAGAACTAGTAGTGGTATTGCTGGTTCAAAAAATATACACAATTTGCTTGCCGTTTGGGAATAATTCCAAAGTGTTCTCCAGAATGGTGAGATCATTTGAGGACACCACCAATAGTACATCAATGTTCTAATTTGTTCACGTCCCCAACATTCATTATTCTCCTTTTCTGGTCATACTAGACAATATGATACATAGGAGGTGATACCTCAGAGCTTCAGAGTTATTTTAATTTGCATTTCCCAAACTGACAGTGATTTAGAAATTCTTTTATATGACTATACCTTTGATTTCTTCATCTGAAACCTGTCCATATCCTTTAACCATTTATCAATTAGAGAATGATTCAAATTCTTATAAATTTGAACCAGTTCCCTATATACTTGAGAAACAAAACCAATAGCAAAGAAATTTGCTATAAATTCCCCCGCTCCGATTTTTGTTTTCCTTCTAATCTTGACTTTGCAAAAGCTTTTTAATTTAATATCATTAAAATTATCTATTTTGTATCTCATAATGCTCTCTGTCTCTTATTTGATCATAAATTCTTCCCTTCCTAGAAACTGGAAATTGAATAGATGCCCTTCAATTGGAGAATGGCTGAATAAATTATGGTATATGAATATTATGGAATATTATTGTTCTGTAAGAAATAACGAGCAAGATGATTTCAGAGAGGCCTGGAGAGACTTACATGAACTGATGCTGAGTGAAATGAGCAGAACCAGGAGATCATTATACACGGCAACAACAGTACTATATGACGATTAATTCTGATGGACATGGCTCTCTTCAACAATGAAATGTTTCAAACCACCTCCAATTGTTCACTGAAGAAAGCCATATACACCCAGAGAGAGGGATGCGAAATGTGGACCACAACATAACATTCTCATACTCCTTGATTGACGTTTGCTTACATTGTGTTTCCTTTATCTGATATATCATTTGTGTAGATAAGATTTTTCTTGCACAACAATGATAAGTTTGGAAATATGTATACATATATTCGATTTGCCAATATTTTAACATAATTAACATGTAGTGGATATCCTGCCATCTAGGGGAGGGGTGGGGAGTTGGGGGGAAAAATTTGTAACGGAAAGCTATGTAAGGGTTATTGTTGAAGAATTACCCACACATATGTTATGCAAATAAAATAAAATTTAAAATAAATAAATAAATAAATAAATTCTTCCCTTCTCCAAAGATCTGACAGATAAACTATTCTGTTTCCCTAATTTGCTTATGATATCACCCTTTATGTCTAAACCATATATTCTTTTTAACTTTATCTTGGTATATGGTGTGAAATGTTAGTCTACATCTAGTTTCTGCCAAGTTGCTTTCCAGTTTTTATAGCAGTTTTGTCAAATATTGAGTTCTTGTCCCAAAAGCTGTGATGTTTGTGTTTATTAAACACTAGGTTACTCTGGCCATTATCTATTGTGTTTTGTGTACCTAATCTATTCCACTGATCCACCCCTCTATCTCTTAGTCAGTACCAATTTGTTTTTACAATTACAATAATACAGATGTGAAATAGCTAAGGCTCCTCCTTCACATTATTTTTCATTAATTCTCTTGATTTTCTTGACCTTTTATTCTTCCAGATGAATTTTATTATTATTTCTAGTTCTAAAAAATAATATTTTGGTAGTTTGGTATGACACTGAATAAGTAAATTATTTTAGGTAGAATTGTCATTTTTATTATATTAGCTCAGCCTATACATGAGCAATTATTTGTCTAGTTGTTCAGATCTGACTTTATTTGTGTGAAAACTGTTTTGTAATTGTGTTCATATAATTCCTGAATTTGCCTTGGCAGGTATTAAATGGAATTCTTTTTTTTGTTGCTTTGTTACTAGGCTTTGGTAATACATAGGAACATTGATAATTTAGTTTTATTTTATGCCCTACAATTTTGCTAATGCTGTTCATTATTTCAATTTTCGTTGATTTTGTAGGATTCTTCAAGTATACTACCATATCATCTGCAAAGAGTAATAGTTTTGGTTCCTAATGGCTTATTCTAATTTTTTTTCCATTTCTTTTTCTTCTCTTATTGCTATAGCTAGTATTTCTAATACAGTATTAATAACTGTGGTGATAATGAGCATAATTGCTTCACCCCTGATCTTATTGGGAAGGATTTTAGATTGTCCCCCTTACAGATAATTTTTACTGATGGTTTTAGAAAAATGACACAAAATTTTAGGGAAAATGCTATTAATTCTTATGCTTTCTAATGTTTTTAATAGGAATGAGTGTTGTATTTTGTCGAAAGCCTTTTCCAATCTATAATAATAAAATATTATTTTTGTTGGGTTTATTATTGATATAATCAATTAGTTTGACAATAAAACTGATAATTTTCCTAATATTGAACCTGCCCTCCATTCCTGGTATAAAATCCCACTTGTCATAGTATAAAATTTTTGCGATAAATTGCTGCAATCTTCTTGCTAATATTTTATTTAAAATTTTGTGTCAATATTCATCAGGGAAATTGGTGAATAGTTTTCTTTATTTTTGCTCTTTCTGGTGTAGGTATCAGAACTGTATTTATGTCATCAAAGGGATTTGGTTCTTTTTTTGGTTTGTTTTTCTAAATAGTTTATATAGTATGGAATTAATTATTCTTTAAATGTTGAGGAGGGAGAGGGGATAAGGAAATAGAGGGGGGGAGAGTTTAAGCCTATTGATTGATTGTTTAATTAATAGGAGCTAAAGAATGTTAGTAGTCATTATGCATTTTCAATAAAAAAAAAAGTATGCTTAGAAGCTCTGTGGAAAGTCTTCATGAGACCATTATTTTTCAGGAAATGCAACCAGTCCCATAGTATATCAAATAATGACAACTTTTGTCTAGGAGTCCTTCTAAACAGATAGCTTTTTAATTGCAAAAAAAGCTTTTTTTAAGAGTAAAAAAATTGATAAATAGTATGCATGGAATAGTTGTACATATTCTATGTACACTACTATTTATCAGGTTATATATAATGTATGTGTATGTATACCTATTTGTGTTTAATGGTAACCATCTCTAGGGTTGTGGGAAAGTAGAGGGAAAGGGAAAAAAGAAAAAAAATTGCATATTAATTTTGTTAAAAAGAATAGCAAATTGTGCAAAGTAAATTTGCAGTTTTATGTGCAATTATCATTTTTATTATATTATTTTGTGGAAATGTTAGTGTTATTCCATAAATTAAAGATAAAGTTTTTAAAAAGAGTAATCAGTAAATAATGTACAAATTGGTGAAAATCTCACTAGAAATCTATTTCAGCACCTTGAACATAGGAAACTTAAGAAGTAAAATAAAGTTAGAGTTGTCCTTTTCAAAATAAAATAACAATATGAGGACATAGTGGGTACTCTATATATCAAAGGAAAAGGGAGGTAAATGGCTCCCTGGCATCATCATAGCAAGCCAGTCTTAACAGAGATGGGAACAGCCTACTCTGCCAAAAAACTGCTGTGACATCCAAGATCTATGATTTAAAACTTCTCTCAGGCTCAATCCCAATGCAGAAACAACTGAATCTGCAAAAGTAGCAGCAGGGTACCATGGGAAATAGAAGAGCTTTTTAAAGAGCTGGATAGATAAGACATTAATGTCTCAAACCATTTTAATCAATACAGAGTCTGAGTTCTCCTTTTCATTTGCATATACAATTAACACCAGCCTCTACTCACAATCCTGTTTTCTCCTAAAGTTCACATACATGTCACATCCATTTCTGACAAGGAAAGCTTTGAACTTTCAATATTATTCACACTCTACAGAAAAATAACAGATACATTATCCTCCTAAACAAAAACCATGGATTGTGAAATAAAGTGTGTTCTTTGAGGCAGAGGTAATAGAGTTTTTAAGAAACCTCATTCACTGAACAAGGAAAAACAGTGCTATTTTGTTTTTAATTTATAATAGTTTAAAATGTCTGGGCTATATTTAATAGAGTCTTTGTGCTGAAAAATGGGCTATTCCCCTCCCCTCTTCAAATTGTGCTATAGATTATGTATTACTTTTAAGAGGCAGTAGTCTGTTGTAGAAAGCACCTTGGGGCTGAATTCTTTTAATTAATTAATTAATTAATTTTTATTTGCAAAACATACATATGGGTAATTCTTCAACATTAACCCTTGCAAAGCTTTCTGTTACAAATTTTCCCCCCTACTCCCCACCTCTCCCCTAGATGACAGGAGATCCACTACATGTTAATTATGTTAAAATACTTGACAAGTCGAATATATGTATACATATTTCCACACTTATCATTGTTGTGCAAGAAAAATTGTATCTACAAGAAAGAAAAATCAAATACAGGAAACACAATGTAAGCAAACATCAATCGAGAGCTTGAAAATGTTATGCTGTGGTCCACATTTCACATCCCTCTCTCGGGGTGCTTGGGGCTGAATTCTGAGTGTATGGGTTTAAATCTCAGCTCTGCCAATTTTTACAACTGGATTCAGAGTCAGAAAACCTAACTTCAAATCTCAACTTTGCTACTTCGTCATTGTGTAGAACTGTTTACCATTTTTAAACCTCACTAAAATGAAGGTAATGGACTACATGATTTGTAAAGCTCCTTCCAGATTGAAAGCTATCAATCAATTACAAGTTTAAAAAAAAAGTGTATGGGGGGTGGTGGAGAATAAGTTCTTAAACATTTTAGAAGGATCATAAAGCATACCACACAGGCAATATCTGATTATTGGTTAAAGAGAATCAGCTTGCTAAGTAAAATGAGCAGAACCAAAAGAACATTGTACACAGTAACAAGATTATGGGAAGATCAACTTTGATGGACTTAGTTCTTTTCAACAATGAATTGGTTCAAAGCAATTCCAAACTTATGATGTAAAGAACATCCATATCCAAAGAGAGAACTATAGAGACTGAATGTGAATTAAAGCACAGTGTTTTGACCTTTTTGTTGTTGTTGTTTGTTTGCTCGTGTTTTTTTTCTTTCTCATTTGTTTTCTCTTTGATTTTTTTTTTTTTAGCGTAGCATGATGGATATGGAAATATATTTAGAAGAATTGCACGTGTTTAACCTATTTTGGATTGTTTGGATTTTGTGCTGGGAAGGAGGCAGGGGGGAGTAGAGAGAGAAAAATTTGGGGGTTGTAAGGTTGCAAAGGTGAATAGTGAAAACTATCTTTGCATGTATTTGGAAAAATAAAATGGAAAAATAAAGAGAATCAGGTGTGCCTGATGTAGTTATATATAAAAACAGAAAGCTAGTTTGGAGCCAATAAACTGAGTAAAAATGGACATGAACCCAGGAATCATGGAATCTAGCAGTGAATTACTCTTGGGGCAGAGAAAGCATCATCCTTTCTCTCCTCACCTTTCCCATGTTACTATAGAAAATGGAAAGTCCCACATCCACATAGGAGAAGAGAGAGGTTGCCAAGAGCAAACAGAAGACCTCTCCAGAGAAGACAATTGAGTCTCCAAACAAAGGAATGCTTACGTTATGGCCATATGAACTTTGAAAGGCAGAGGATAAGATCATCTCATCAGCATCAGCAGCAATGCCAATTGGAACCCATAGCAGCATCCCTGGAGTAGCATTTGTCGATGCCAGCAATATTTTTATTAGGAGCTAAAGAGATATTCCAGGAAAGGCAACTTCAGATTTCTACAAGGGCTCTAGCCCTTGGCACCCAGCACAAAGTTATAATAAAGGGGAACTTTAAGAAGACTCCACAAAAGGAGAAAAAGAGTTATCCTTTTGCTACATAGTTTTCCTACCAACTTTTCCTCAGTAACATTTTACCTTCAATTTGAGCCTGTGTGTGCTCCTGGTTGGGGCTGAGGGGGATTGTTTCTATTGCATCTGCCTCTGCTTAGTAAATAATCTTTTCTAAAAGCTGATTAAATCTGGTCCCTAATATTAGGAAGTGTACTGGAGAAAGGGAAAAGTGCAGAAACCCCAGTAATTCTCAGGGTTCTGTATTTTCACTTTCTCCAGAGGTCATTCTCTGCCTCATTTCTTACTTAGCCTTGATCCCTGAATAGTCCTTGCCTCAATCAAAGTGAGACTTGTTAAAGACCTTAGCTTAAAAAGTCCAAGGTCTCACACTGTATCCAGGATTATGTCCAATGATCCTGATTTTGCCACTGGGCCCAGATGGCTTTTGAGGGGAAAGTGAGGTAGGTGACTCTGAACAGCCCTCCCTAAATCCAACTCACTTGCATATTACCTCCCAGATGTCTCTTTGAGAACAAAGGACAAACAACAAAAACACTATAAACTCATATAACCTTAGGTTCTAAATCCTATGAACTTACTGCATTCTTTGGCACAAATAATAACTCCAACTCTAAAGTTACACAATGAGAATATAACCAGTTGAAAAATTTGGAAGGGAGACCCATTCAGCTATTTAGTTTGTCTATTTATTATCAAGCAACTAGTTTAACTGTTTTTTTTTTAAAGATAATTGAGATTAAATGACTTGACCAGGGTGACATAGTAAGTGTCTGAGGTTGGATTTGAACTTACATCTTCTTGACTCCAGTGCCAGTGCTCTATTTACTCAGCTTGCCACCTAGCCGCTCCTTCAATTTTTAAAAATTGAATTCACTGAATTTATCTGCTTTTTTTGCATCATTCATTAAAAAAGATGGAATACTTGTATCACATACACAAATTCCCCCAAGTGAAAGGGGTCTTTGGCCTTGAACAACTTTATGTTTCAATAATTTAAAAAAAAAACCTAGACTATATTAAAATAATACAAATAATAGCTCAGCCACTTCATAATTTTTTTAAAAAAAGTATTTAGCTCTTTCTCACATTAAAGTGTATATATAATTCATTTTCTGAAGGGCCAACTTTGTCATCATTTAATTAAAAATAAGTGATCTTATATGAAGGTCATGTTCTCAAAGAACACTGACTTTAAGGAAGCTGAAGAATATAGACTAACCAATCCAGAGAGGGAAGAGAGGAAAGAAGTCTTTAGTATTTTCCACTGGTTTCTTTGTAAACCCACTTTTTACAAGGTCTAAGAAATCTGTGTCTAACCTATGATGGACTCCTACACATTTCAGTGCAGTAGCAGGAAATAAGCAATTCCCTGGAGTTGAAATTGGTTCTTTGGAAAAGTTTCTTAATTATCATGCCTAGGTAGTACCCATATATTGAATCCACACTTAATTTTCCATTAAATTTATAGTTTCATCAAAAAAATGATTTCTCTCAATCTAAAGGAGTACCAACATGATGAATTAGCTCAGAAATTATCAGTTTTAGGATCATTGATATTTGTTCTAAGAATTCCTTGAGTTAATTCTTTTTAATGAAAAATGATTAAAACTATTCCATATTGGAGATGTGTCTTTTACCAAGTCCCTTGGCATTTCCTTGGTCTAATTAAAATCAGTCACACATTAATAAAAAAAAAAAAGAAAGAAATTCTGCAGAGCAATTTCTAATCATCACCATGACAACTTAATTGGGGATTTTGAAAATGATTATATTCCATTTTTTCTACTTTCAAAATTTGAAAGGAAATAAAGTACAAAGGGAAAAAGGAAGAAAAAAAGTTCTAAAATATTTGAGGCAAAAAATATTGAAGGCTTAACATTTTTCTATTTTTCTACATCTTAAAGCAATAATGATTAGAAGTGCAAAGTATACTTGAAAATATGCCAAAAGCCATTGAATTTTACTTCATTTTTAAGGCTGATTCAATTCTACTGAATTTGTATGCAAGTCAGAACTGGTCCAACCTAGCAATACATCTTTGACATTATTCCCAATAATGTTCTGAGTTATCCAGAGTTATTCTCTAATCTTAGTGTTTCAGGTTGGTTTGAGTTCCTGTTCTAAGAATTCTAGAATAACATCCTTTGATTCCTCCCTCTCCTCACAGTCCATCCTTATTCTGACTTCATGTCCCTCGCAGGTAGCTGGTGGCAAAGTGGGTATGGTGCTGGGCGTAAAATTGAGAAGATTTGATTTCAAATCCACCCTCAGACACTTACTATTAGTTGTGTAATCTTGGGAAAGTAACTTAATTTACCTGCCTCAGTTTCCTAAATTGTAAAATGGAAATAATAATGCCTTCTACCCAAGAATGTAGGCAGGCTCAAATGGAGTAATATTTGAAAAGTACTTAGCATAGTGCCTGGCATATAGCAGGCACTGCACAAGGCTATATTTTGTCCTCCCTTGACTTATGTAATATTTAATACCTGATGGCTTTCTTACTATTTATCCAAATACTCCCTCTTGACCTCCTCCCCAATCTATGGCTTCCCCTTATCCTCTCCAATCCTCCAACCCCTGAAAACTATTGGTGTCCCCTCAAGCTCTGCATTTTCTCTTTTTCTCTCTATTCTCTTTTGGGAATTTCATCCATCTTATAGTTTCTCTATGTAGATAACTACCAATTCTAAATATGCAGTCCAGAAACCTCCTCTAGGATTATACTACTTCTAAAAGCAAACATAAACTCCTTTGTTGAGTATTTAAAGTCCTTTACAACTTAAATTCAGTTTGCTTTCCAACTTTATTACATATTGCTCCCAATTCACACATTCTGGCTACTTTTACAACACAGCCTATCCTATTTTATTTTTATCTATTCAGAAAAGAAAGGCAAGATGATATAAATAGGGCACTGGACTTGAAATCAAGAAGATTGGAAAAGCCTCTAATCTCCTACAGAAAATCTCTATCTGAATATCCCATTTCAAATTTCATATGATCATCTATCTAAAATGAAATGCATTATCTTGTTCTCCAAATTTTCCCTTTTTCAACTACTTCCAATCTTCTCAATCATTCAATATCAAAACTTTTGAGTCACTTTTTATTCTTCTCTCTTCCCCACTACTTCCCAAGACTGGGGAACTGCCAAGTCTGGCTGATTTTACCTTCAAAAAGTCTAATTCATACATCCCTTTCTCTCTACTCAGAGTCACTACCCTAATTAATACAGAGTCCTACAGCCCTTGCTTAGACTATTGTAACATCTTCTAAACTAGACTTCTGAGCTGCAGTCTCTTTTTTCTGTCATACATCCTTCATAGAGCAGCCAAAATAAACTTAATGCATTTATCTGATTATGCTTCTCTCTTGCTCAGAAACCTTCCATGGTTCCCTATTACTAGAAAATGAAATTTGAACTTCTAAGACATGAACAGACAATTTATAAAGGAGGAAGCAGTTAATCATAGGAAAAAATGTCAAGATAATTAACATTTAGAGAAATGTCCAACATGACAGTAATGAGAAATTTAGTATGTCTTGATAGGGACACAATAACAATGAAGCATTTCTTTGCTTACTTATTGCTTATTTATTAATTAGCTAGAGATTTGTGATAGCTTTTTTACCTTTTTATGTTAATTTAATTATTTTTGTTGATAATAAGTTTGTAATTTTTCATTTTTTAAGCTACTGACATTTATGAACCTTTACAAGCTGGCTCTAACTTTCCAACATTCTTTCAAACTCCCTTTCTTCATATATTCTACATTCCAGCCAAAATACACTACTATTGTAGCTAGTCAGATAGTCAATAAGCATTTATTAGACACCTGCTGTGTGTCAGGTATCATGCTAAACACTGAAGATGCAAAGAAAAGAGAAAAAGACTTCATCTTCAAAGATTTACAGTCTAGTAATGGGATAACTTCTAAACAATTATAGGCAAACAAGATACACATATAATTAATTGGAAATAATCAACAGAGGAGTACTAGCATTAAGAGAGATCAAGAAAGGCTTCTTATAGAGAGTGGGATTTTTAGATAGGACTAAAGGAAGCTAAGGAATCGAGGCAGAGATGAAGAGAAAGAACATTGTAGGCATGTTTCATTTCACAGCTAGTGAAAATGCCCCAAGATGGAAGATAGTGTCTTTTTTTGAAAGAGACAGCAAGAGAGCAGAATTGCAGAGTATTTGAGGGGGGAGGGGTATCAGGCTTAATAAGACTGAGAAGGTAAGAGTGGTTCAGGTTGCAAGGGGCTTTATGTGTCAGTGGATTTTATATTTGATTCATAAGATATTTTCAAGTCACTGAAATTTATTATATAGGGGAGTGACATGATCAGGTCAATACTTTAGGAAGCTTATTTTCACAAATGAGTGGAAGCTATATTGAAGTAGAGAGAGACTTATGAAAGGGAGTCCAAACAGATGATTTTACTTTTAAAGAAATTGATGTTAAATAAAATATACATAATCAGAGAGCTAGTAAATGTCTGAGACATTCAGAAGGCTTTTCCAATCTTCTTGACTTCAAGTCCAGTGACACTATCTTCTCTTTCTTTTCTGAATGATAAAAAACAAAATAGGTACAAAATGATCTATAGACAAAGGGCAATGTCATGTGGAAGATGGCAACTAATCTGAATCCTGAAGGGGATTCTTAAAAGGCAGCTTTGAGGGAATGCATTCATCATGGAAAATGGCAAATACAAAGATGGGTTGTGTTGTATAAGAGGCCAGAATATGTGAACTGGGAGGAATATGTAATAAGGCTGGAAAGGCAGATTGAGCTTAGTTTGTGAAGGGCTTTAAATACTCAACAAAGGAGTTTATATTTGCTTTTAGATGAAATAGGGAGGAGCTGCATTATATTAAGTGTGTAAATGATGGGATCTTACCCACACTTTAGGAAAATTATTTTGGTGGCTGTATGCATAAAAGATTGGAATGGGGAGAGACATGAGTCAGAAAGATCAATTAGAAGAATATTGCAAGGCATTGATTAAAAACAGAGAAGTAAATCAAGGGAACAGACTAGAAAAAAAGAGAACCAGAAACAGTAGAAATCAATACCCTAGCATTCAATAAAATGGAAAATGAATTACTTAGGGAAAAAAAACTCTTCATTTGATTAAAAAAAAAACTGCTGTAAAAACTGAAAAGCAGTATAGCAGAAATTAGGCTTAGACCAACATTTTACACCATAATCCACAATAATATTCTAAATAGATATGTGATCTTAATATTAAAAGAACATATCAGCAAATAATTGAAAAGAAATGGGCCAAATATTTTTCAAAGCTACATATTAGATGTATATTATTAACAAAGGATAGAAGTAACTATAACGGATAAAATGAATAATTTTGATTACATGAAATTGAAATGCTTTTACAGAAATGAAATTGGTTCATTCCTTAGCATAAGAAGGGAAGACAAAGTAAAGATAAAAGGCTGGAGAAAAATTTATTATGCTTCAACTGAAGTAAAAAAAAAAAATGGGTAGCAATTCTGATATCATATCAAGCCAAAGCAAAAATAGATCTAATTAAAAGAGGATACTACATCTTGCTAAAGGGTATCATAGATAATGAAGTAATATCAATAGTAGATATATATATATACACCAAGTAATATAGCATCCAAATTCTTAGAGAAGTTAGATGAGTTGCAAGAAGAAATAGCAAAAGTATACTAGTAGGGGATCTCAACTTTACTCTATCAGAAATAAATCAAATATATAAATATATATAAATCGAATCACAAAACAAATAAGAAAGAAGTTAAGAAGGTAAATAGAAATTTAAAAAAGTTAGGTATGATAGAGCATTGGAGAAAACTGAATAGGGACAGAAAGGAATATATTTTTTCTCAGCAGTACATGGAACCTACACAAAATTGATCATTTATTAGAGCATAAAAATCTCAAAAATCAAATGCTGAAAGACAGAAATAGTAAATGCATCTTTTTTCAGATTATGATGAAATAAAAATTACACGTAACAAAGGGCCAGGGAAAAACAGACCAAAAATTAATTGGAACCTAAATAATTTAAATTCTAAAGAACAAGTGTGTAAAACAATAAATCATACAATCAAGAATTTCAACCAAGAGAATGCAATAATGAGACAACATACCAAAATTTATGGGATGCAGCCAAAGCAGTTCTTAGGGGAAATTTTGCATCTCTATATGCTTACTTGATTAAAATAGAGAAAGAAATCAATGAATTAGGAATGCAACTCAAAAAACTAGAAAAAAAAAAACAAATTAAAACCCCCAAATAAATATCAAATTTGAAATTCTAAAGATAAAAGGGAAGATTAATAAAATTTAAAATAAGAAAACTGTTGAACTAATAAACAAAACTAAGAGTTGGTTTCATGAAAAAAAGAACAAAATATATAAATCTTTAGTTAATTTGACTAGAAAAAGAAAAGAAGAAAATCAAATTGCTAGTATCAAAATGAAAAGGATAAACTTTTCACCAATGAAGAGGAAATTAGCAATTTTGTTCAAATGTATGCCAATAAATCTAAATGAAATGGATGAATACTAACAAAAATATAGATTGCCTAGATTAACAGAGGAGAAAATAAATTACTTATATAGTCCCATCAAAAAAAAAAAAGAAAGAAATTGAACAAACTATTAATCAACTCCCTAAGAAAAAAATCTCCAGAACCAGGTGGATTTCCAAGTGAATTCTATCAAACATTTAAAGAACAATTAATTCCAATACTATGCAAACCATTTGGAAAAATAGGGAAAGAAGGAGACCTGCCAAATATAGTGCTGATACCTAAACCAGGTAGGGTCAAAACAGAGAAAGAAAATTATAGAACAATTTCCCTAATGAATATTGATGCAAAAATCTTTTTTTTGATGCAAAAATTTTAAATAAAATATTAGCAAAAAGATTACAGCAAGTTATCACCAGGATAATATGCCATGATCAAATAGGATTTATACCAGGGATACAGAGCTGGTTCAATATTAGGAAAACTATTACTATACTTGATTCTATCAATAACTAAACTAACAGAAATCATATGATTATCTCAACAGATGCAGAAAAAGCATTTGACAAAATCCAACACCCATTCCTATTTTAAAAATAGGGAGCATAAGAATAAATGGAGTTTTCCTCAAAATGATCAGTAGCATCTACCTAAACTATTAGCATCACATGGAATGAGGATAAACTAGAAGTATTCCCAATGAGATCAGGGGTAAAACAAGGTTACCCATTATCACTTATTATTCAATATTGTATTAGGAATGTTAACTTTAACAATAAAAGAAGAAAAAGAAATTAAAGGAATTAGAGTAGGTAATGAGGAAACAAAATAATCACTCTTTGCAGATGGATATGATGGTATACTTAAAGAATCCTAGAAAATCAACTAAAAACTACTAGAAACAATTAACAACTTTAGCAAAGTTGTAGGATACAAAATAAATCCACATAAATCATTAGCATTTTATATGTAACCAACAAAGTCTAGCAGCAAGAGATACAAAGAGAAATTCTATTTAAAATAACTGTAGATAATATAAAATATTTGGAAGTCTATCTGCCAAGACAAAGTCAGGAACTATATGCACATAATTATAAAACACTTTCCATACAAATAAAGTCAGATCTAAACAATTGGAAGAATATCAAGTGCTCATAAATAGGCCAAGCTAATACAATAAAAAATGACAATTCTACCTAAATTAATCTACTTATACAGAGCCATACCAACCAAACTGTCAAGAAACTACTTCACAGAGCTAGAAAAAAATAATAATAAAGTTCATCTGGAAGACAAAACGTCAAGAATTTCTAGGGAATTAATGAAAAAATGCAAATGAAGGTGTCTTATCTGTAGCAGAATTACAACTATATTATAAAGCAGAAGTCATCAAAACCATTTGGTACTAGTTAAGAATTAGAGTAGCTGATCAGTGGAATAGGTTAGGTTCACAAGACACAACAGTCAATGACTATAGTAATATAGTGTTTGATAAAATCAAAGACCTCAATTTCTGAGGTAAGAACTCATTATTTGACAAAAATTGCTGGGAAAATTGGAAAATAGTAAAGCAGAAAGTAGGCATTGACTAACACTTAACACCTTGTACTAAGATAAGGTCAAAATGGGTTCATGATTTAGATATAAAGAGTGATATTATAAGCAAGTCAGAAGAACAAAGAATAGTCTACTTCTCAGATCTGTGGAGAAGGGAGGAATTTATGGCCAAAGAAGAACTAGAATACATTACAGAATGGATAATTTTGATTAGATTAAATTAAAAAGTTTTTGTTATAAACAGACAAGATTAGAAGAAGCAGAAAACTGGGGGGAAAATTTTTGCATCCAAGGATTCTGATAAAGGCCTCATTTCTAAAATATATAGAAAATTGACTTAAATTTATAAGATAAATGCAAGCCATTCTCCAAATGGTAAATAGTCAAAATATACGAACAGATAATTTTCAGATGAAGAAAATGAAACCATTTCTAGTCATATGAAAAAAAGGCTCCAAATCACTATTGATCAAAGAAATGCAAATTAAGACAACTCTGAGGTACCACTACACAGCTCTCAGATTGGCTAAGATGACAAGAAAAGATAATGATGAGTGGTTGAGGGAATGTAGGAAAACTGGGACATTAATACATTGTTGGTGGGTTGTGAACTGATCCATCCATACTGGTGAGCAATTTGGAACTATGCCCAAAGGGCTATCAAACTGTGTATACCCTTTGATCCAACAGTGTCTCTATTGGATCTATATCCCAAAGAGATCATAAAAAAGGGAAAAGGATCTACATGTACAAAAAATGTTTGTGGCAGCCCTAATTTTAGTGGCAAGAAACTGGAAACTGAATGGATGCCCATCAGTTGGAGAATGACTGAATAAGTTATGGTATAGGAATGTTATAGAATATTATTTTTCTATAAGAAACAATCAGCAGAATGATTTCAGAAAGGCTTGGAGAGACTTACATGAACTGATGCTGAATGAAGTGAGCAAAGCCAAGAGAACATTTTATACATAAAAGATTATGCAAAGATCAACTGTGATGGACATGGCTCTTTTCAACTACAAGGTGATTCAGGCCAATTCCAATAGACTTGTAATGGAGAGAGACATCTGCATCCAGAGAGAGGACTATGGAGATTGAATGTGGATCACAACATAGTATTTTCATTTTTTGTTGTTGTTGTTTGCCTGCTTGATTTTTTGTTTTCTTTCTCATTTTTTTTCTTTTTGATCTGATTGTTCTTGTGCAGATGACAAATATGGAAATATGTATAGAAAAATTGTACATGTTTAACATATATTGAATTGCTAATTCTCTGGGGGAGTAGAAGAAAGGGAAGGAAAAAAATATGCAACACAAGGTTTTGCAAGGGTGAAAACTATCTTTGCTTATATTTTGATAATAAAAAGCTATTAAAAAAAGAAAAAATTCTTTGTATCAAATTAATCTGTTTGGTATCTAAAGTATATAGACAACTAACAGAGATATGTGTATTTGTGCACACACACATGTATATATATAAATATACTTATTGTAATATGTAAGATCAAAAGCCATTTTCAAATAGATAAGTAGTTAAAAACTGTGAAAAATAGTTCTCAAAGGAATTATAAACTATTAACAACTCAATGAAAGATTGTTCCAAACTGCTAATAATACAAATATACATCAAAACAATGTTAAGGCTTCAGCCCTGATTCAGTAAATTAGCAAGTAAATTAGCAATAGTGACAAAAGAAAGGAATGGTCAATATTGGAGGGAAAATGGAAAGGTAAGCACACTAGTTCACTCTTGGAGAGTTATAAATCAGTACAACTATTTTGAAAAGCAATTTGGAGTGATGCAAATAAAGTGTCTTTAAATATCCATACCTTTTGGCCAGAAGATTCCACTACTAAGTATATACTCCAAGAGATACTATAATGGCAAAATTGAAAAGCCTCAAATGCACCAAAGTACCTTTAACAACACCTTTTGTGGAATGGTCAAATTAGGGTAATAAATGTAACAGAATAATAATTCTGGACTACAAAAAAATAATAAGCATGATGAATACAGAAAAAGAGAAGCATGGAAAGATTTACATGAACTGATGTAAATAAAGTGAAGTAAGCAGAGCCAGGAAAATAATAAACATAATGACTATAACAATGTAAATGGAAAGAACGATCACAACAAAACAATAAAAAAATGAATACTGCAAAATTTAAAAGATTTTTCCAAAGAATATATGAGAAGATGCTTTCAATTTACTCCTTTGCAGAGATGGGAGATCCCTACTGTGGAACATTGCATATGTTTTCAGATTTTTTTTTGATATATTCATTGGCTTTGGTGATTTTTTTTTCTCTTCTCATTTTTTCTTTAGAATTATTACTTGTTATATAAGAAAGCACTCTGGGAGGGAGAGGGAGGGGAATAATGAAAGAAATTTTGTTGATATAAAAACAAAATATATAATATAAACAAAAATTTTAAAAGAAGATATTGAATAATCTAGGTAAAAAAGTAAGTGATGACTATGTGAGTGAAGAGAAGTGAATAGATATCAGTGTTGCTATGGAGGTAGAAACTATAAGATTTGGCATCTGGTTGTCTATGTGGACTGAAGGCATATTGAGTAGCTAGTTTGATCCCAGAATTGTGAACCTAAGTTATTAGGAATTCCTCAAGAATAGGGATTATTTTTTTCCTTTTCTTTGTACCCCCAGATTTAGTGCAGTGCCTTACAATAGTAAGCATTTAGTGACTATCTGGTACCTTTGACAGAAATAGGAACAGAAATAGAAATGGAGAGGTGGGTTTGGAGAAAAGAGAAGAGTTGATTAAGTCTGATTCAGAACATGTTGAGTTTGAGATAACTATAGGACATCTAGTTTGAAATATTCTATAGGACCTTGATAGTCCTACCAAAAAACAGTACAACTCTATGCAGATCCCAGATGAATTTAATCTCTTGAACTCTACTCTGACTGAGGATCAGAGGAACTCCTGAGCATATTTTTCTATTGGATAAAGAACCTGCTGATCTGCAAACCCCCCAAACCCAAAGGATTTGGTTGGAACTAAACCAATCCTGGAGAAGCCATGAACCATATGACTGGGTCAGTCACAATAGGTGTTCTAATCTCTTGTACAGAGTAATCAATCAAAGAGAGACAGCTTCAACTTTAAGCAAAAACTCTGGGCAGACTGTCTGGCCTTAAATCATGCATTGTGTCATTTTGGAACTATGGAATGAGTTAAATCCCAGCAGGCCGCTTGACTTTACCTCACTCCAGTTTCCCAAAAGAGAATAAGAAAAGCTAGAGGAAAATAAATTAAAACCAGAACATCAGACAATTTCTATCAACAATTATTTGCTGAAAACTTTTGTGTCCAACTTTGAGAAAGGCACAATGGCTTCATCCTCAGCTAAGAATTTCCTTTTTTATATATTTAACTTATCTTTTGTCATGCTTAAATATCTTGACACTTTGCAATAAAGTGTCTGTGCTAAGAGTTTAGGTATATCCCATGGGTGAGGATTCTTGAAAGATGTTTTAAAAACAGAGCAAAGGCCAATTTACATAATTTAGCTTGTCTCAAAAAAAAAAAAAAAGTCCTACTCTAGGACAGTGTAATGTAAATAAACTTTGAGATCACCAAAACAAAGCAAAACAACAAAAAAAAAAAAATAGAATGAAAGCTCTTATAGATTCTACTGAACTATAAAGGTGTTAAATATAGGACCAGCAAGGGGAAGTCTGCTGTCTTAAGGATCGGCCAAGTTCTGGAAAGAAAACTTCATGATGGCCACTGACTGATGAATCTTTTTGTGTTAGTTGAATAGACTCAGTTATCTACTAAGATGAAAGGGGTCATAGTTGAAACCACAGATCCTTGAAAATTTTAAGTAAATTCAAAAGGAATCTAAGTAAGAAAGAAAATCAGTAACCATGAGATGGAATCACTTCTTAATCAGTTCTTTTCAAAACTTAAAATATGTAAAAATTATTAAATTTAACAAATTATTAAATCAAATTATTATTAAATTATTCAAACACAAATAGTTAATAAACAACAAAATTACTCATATATAAAATGAATTAATTTTTTAAATAATTAAATTATTTTTTAAAATATATTTTTAAAATGCCTGGGATTGGATCTGTTTTATTAGACACAGGGAACTCCTTATGAAGAAGCTTCTTCTATCAATGCCAATCAAAATTTTCTCAACAACTTAGAGTCTTAGAGAATTACCTGGGCTCTTGAAAGATTGAGTGACTTGCCTAGCCCCTCATAATTAGCATTTGTGAGAGGCAGGATTTGAAGTCAAATCTTTCTGACTAACAGGTCAGTTCTTTCTCCATTGTTCCATAGGGCCTTTCTATGACATGAGAAGGGACAAGGAGAAAAAAATAGAGAACATTGGATGGAAAGGGCTTAAATAGTTCTGCAGCACTTTAATGTATTTATTAATTATCTAGAAGGTGGAAGAGGTGAAGTACAAACCATATATTTAAGTGAGCAAATAATGGGGTGGATTGCTAATGGGAACAATTTGAAACTGTAGGAGTTTCTCACTTGATAAATGAGTTTGTAACTGTGATGTTTAGATAGAAAATCTAGGAATTCACGAAGACAATTCCTCAGAGAGTTTTTTTTCCATATGCCCTCTCAAACTCAGTTCCGTATTATAAGCATACCCATTCTAAGTTGGCCTAGATTTGTTTTGAACATTCTTAGCCAGCCAGTGACAGAGGAAATTCAGTCCATCTTCCCTGGAGAGGGGAAATATTGTGGCCCCAAATAAGAGAATCCGGATGCAGCTTCTCCCCTGAAAGCCAGAATCTTAAGAGAGCCAACTCTCTCCCCTGTGCTATTGGCAGGAGAAGCCCAGTGCTGGCTTCCAATGAGTACTTAGAACAAGGAGACATGTGGGAACCAGGGGAAAAGAAAAGGGCCAGTGATAATCAGTCCTTAAAAAAAAGAAATCTCTGAGAAAATTAATGAGAGTGCAGTGAGGCAATGAAAAGGAAGAAGGATAGGACATGTGGGGTGAAGGGATTAATTGGAAATCAGGGCTGAGGCTTATTAAGAAGACATTGGAAGGTTCACTGTTCCTATTCCATGGATAATGTTAAGACTTTAGACTCCAGGGATAACTATTGCAGCTGCAAAAATCTTAAAGTGGGTTGGGAATCATTCCCTTCTGAGCATTCCTAAATAAAGGTCAAGTAAGAGAGGAGGTGAAAAGAAAAAATTGGAACTTCCCAGCCAGTGTCCTTAAAATAGTGTCATTTGGAAGCTTTACTATATTACATAGTTTTCAGTCGTATTGGTCTCTCCTATACACTCACTAATGGGTAACAGATATCCATTCAGGCAAAAACAACACTAGCTCTCTAGGCTGCTGACCCTTTCTTACCAAGGGCAGAAATGGGGGCTTTTACTTCCAAAGAACTTCATATATCCATCTTTTTTTCACCCTTCTTTTAGTGATACAACCTACATGTGCCTTAAGGCACTTTTCGGCATTTCTCTTTTAAGTCACTTATACCCACTGTGAGGAAGAGTGGTTTTCCCACACTAAGTCAATCATAGATCCTTCACTATTGGTGTGTGCTAGTACAGATGCCAAGATCAATAAAATCCAGAGACTTGCTGCTTATCTTGAACCACTCACCGAGAGAAAAAGGAAACAGGCTTCAATGAGTTTTGTTTCCCTGATTCATGGTATCAGGTCCCATGTTTACAAGAAGGGTTCTCTAGATCCCATAGGCATCAATGGTATCAGTGAATGAACAGAGATTTAGCAAAAACAAATTTCTCTCAGAGTAATTCCCAAGTATTGCTGGGAAGAAACTTCTTCATGTGGAATCTATATATTTGGTGCATTAAATGGACTAACTTTTAAATTGCTTTTAACCTGGGATTGTTGTGATTTAAAATCATCATGTCCTTTGAAAAAGTCAAGTTACTGAATCACAGAGCATGCAGTATAAAAGACCATTCAAAAGATCAGATTTCCTCAGAAAGAAGATCAGAAAAAGGAAACTAGTTGACAAAGAAAAGATTCTTGCTCCAACAGGAAAGGAGGATTATCATAACTTCTCCAGAAAAAAGGGGGGCTCCTTAGAATAGGGAGGTAAAGTATAGGGAGGATTTCAGATATTTCATATTATAGAAAAGGGGAGTTATTCTAGGAAAAAAAGCAACAATGGAGTTGAAGAAATTATAATGATGATGATAAAGATAATGTGTTTATATAGAGCTGTACGGCTTGAAAAACACTTACAAATATTATTTCATTGAATTGTGACAAGAATACTGGGAAGTAGATGCTATTCTTATCATCTCCATAGCCTTTCCATCAGGATTTCAGTTGGGTTCAAATTTTACCTCTGATATTTAAGAGCTGTATGAACATAAATAAATCACTTAACACCTTTGATCCTAAGGTAACTACCAAAGATTCTCTACTAATTTGATTATTTAATCAATAAATTTATTAAGTGCCTACTATTTTCCAGTAACAGTACTATATATACCAAATATTATAAAGATAAATGCAAAATATATTCTGCTTATGTAAGATATAAACATACATACATACAAACACCCATACACATACACTAATATACACATATAAGCCTAAACATATAGATAGGTAGTTTGGGAAGAGACTGAGAGATATTTTTGGAATCTTATTCATTATTCTCCAAGGGATGTTGTGATTTCTGTCTTAAAGAAAACAGGAGAAGAAAACAGAATGCTCCATTCTCTTCTGAGGGAGGGTGAGTAAGATTAGAATTATATCTATCTGATGCCCCACCCTCAAAATATTTCTAATTTAGGACCATTAAGTTTTAGGTTCAAAAACCACTGCTTTTCTGGTCAATGTCTCTTAAAGATATGTACTGAAGCCAGCTCAAAATAGTTCCAGAGAATCAAGTTTTAAATTTTCATTAGGCACATTGGTACCTCAGAAATCACCAAATGCTACAAAGCAGGGCTTGATTTGTTTTGTTGATTGTCTAGACTTAAGAAAGTAGTGGAAAAATGTTAATAATTCAAAATTCAACTTAAAAATGTATCTATCATGCATCCATTTTTTCCTCCTAGAGAAATGATAAACATTTACCAGCATACCATAAAGGGTATCTCAAGCTTATATCCACCAGTTTGGGCCTTTCCCATCAGACGCTTTTACAAAAGGTAATGACAAATAATGAATAGTAAATAAACCCATTTATCCAAGAAAATTTTGCACAGAAATTGGAAAAATAATACAAATTAAAATATATTAGAAAATACATGAGTTAATGAACTTTGTAAGTAGGATTAAAATGAGATCTTGGCTCAAAAAAGCTAGAGGCCCTGATCCTGCCCAAGGAAAAACTACCCAAAGTCATTAGAGAGGCAGGATGGAAATATGCCACCTGTTTAGGTGCCAACTTTCCTTACATAACTGCCCTCCAAAGTTTGTCTCTCTCAAGAGGCAGTCTCTAAGAGAATATGGAACCATGACTGTCTTCTCTCAAAAGAAATAAATAACTTTCCTCTCCAAAATTCTTGCACCAACTTCATTCCATAATCATGCAGGTTTGTCTCCATTTTCCTCTTCTAAAGTTATATACTACAGGAAACTTGCCCTTCCTTAACAATTCTTCCCCTGGGCCCAAACTTCTTATAGTCCTTTGCAAAATCAGTGTAGAAAGGCTTAAAATCCTACATTTATACAATATAAATACAAGTATCAGCAGTTTAAAACAATAAAAATGTTTTTCCTTATATCCCAGGAATTTGTCTATGGTACCACTGAAACTAAAATGTAAAACTATGCATTAACAATATGTGAAGTAGACATAGAACAATACAAAGCATCACCTGATGAGGGACTGAATTGACAAAATGCTTAAATAAATACAGAACATAACATGTACAATTCAAAAGTACATCAATGTCCACATTATGAACCACAAAGCTAAATGTGACCAACAAATAAAGAAAAACTATCTTGAGGCAACATTAATACAATCAATTGGCCAATGTTTAAAAAATATAATTTAGCTAAATGTAATCATTAGCATACATGCAAAATAATCATGGGCAAAGTAGCAAAAAAAAGAAATAAGTGTATTCAATTATGTAGTATATCTCATATGCAACAATAAGTATTGCAAGTATATGCAAAGCAACTTCACATGAATAATTGTTAGCATTGTCACATAGATGCACATATAACTACTTCTTCAGATTTACCTGTAACATCACAATTTGGCTTAGTGACTGATCTAATGGGTATCATTCCCATGTAGCTGACTGATCTCTCTGCTTACATACCCAAGCTAGTAGTTGGTACAAGTTGGTCATCCAGATAATCATATGGTGGATCATTATGATTCAGTCAATTCAGTCATGTCTGATTCTGCATAACCTTATTTGGGGCTTTCTTGGCTTTCTTTCTTCTCCAGCTCATTTTACAGATGAAAAAGTGAGGCAAACAGGATTAAGTGACTTGACTAGGGTTATCTAAAGAAAAAATATATGGAATAACCTAATATTTCATAAGTCTGAAAACTTCAACTACTTGGTGAAGTTACCTAGGTGACAAAAACTGTTGAGGAAACAAAAGTTTAATAAACACACACACAGGTTTAAACCATTATATTCTATTTACCATTATAAGTTTCAAATTTACTACCTTTCATGATTTTAAGAAATCATCCTTTTTAAAGAGAATAAGGTGCTTTTAACAACTACAGCCATGGAACAGATTCCAAATCAAAGGATAAAGAAAAAAAAAACCTAAATTGTATAATTTTGATTACATTAAATTAAAAAGCTTTTGCGTTAACAAAATCAATGCAGCTAGGATAAGGAGAGGAATTGCAAATTGAAAGAAAATCTTTCCATCAAATATTTCAAATATCACTTCTATCCAAGCTATATAAGGAATTCTTTATTCCTTTTTATGCTGCTATCTGAGCATCCATTAGAAGTACTCTCCTTATCAGCCACACCATCAGTTTGCTTCTAGAGTCACACACACACACACACACACACACACACACACACACACACACACACACACACACTTCCTCTTCTTTTCAGTTTCCTTTTATGTCCTGACTTCCTCTAATAAAGTATAAACTCCTTAAAGGCAGGGATTCACTTTCTTTCTACTTGTTTTTGTGTTCCCAGGGCTTAGCAAAATACTTAGCATGTAGTTAAGGGTTTAATTAATGTTAGTTGACTGACAATACAAACAAATGGCTGAGTCAATTCCCTAAGGGATAAGTGATGAAAGGACAGGAATAAACAGATTTCAAAAGAATTGCAAAATACAACACTTCTGAGGACATTCTGTAAATTGACAAAGATGATGAAAGATGAGAGTAATAGACGTTGGAGGGGCTGCAGAAAGACTCAGTGTGAGTATGAGGCACACTCATACACTTTTAGTGTTACTGCAGTGATCCATCAATTCTGAAAAACAATTTGAATTTATGCCTTTTTAAAAAGTGACTAAGGGGAGTAGAAGGTGCAGTAGAAATAGCACTGGCCCTCAAAGCAGGAGAATCTGAGTTCAAATCTAGCCTCAGACATTTACTAGGATGTGTGACTTTGGGCAAGTAACTTAGCACTATTGTTTCCAAAAAAAGAAAAAATAAAATAAAAAGTGACTATAATAATTATATCCTTTGACTCGAAGATTCTACTGTTCAGAATTTATTCCCAGAAGGCGAAAGACAGAAAGAAACATTCCATATATGGCAATATATTTAATGTAGCACTTTTTGTGGTAGCAAAGATCTGGAAACAATGTAAGTACCTATAGATTGGGGAATGGCTAAACAAGTTGTAGTATGTGAATATTTCTTTATTTAAATGATGTGCAGCTTATGTGAGCTCTGAGGATCCTTCCCTCAACTCTCACTACCTTTCATGAATGAGTTTGGCTTCCCTCTCTCCGGCAGAGAGTTCTTGTAGTGATTCTCTAATACCATTGGCTTGAGCCCACACCAATGTGTTTTCCCCACCCAAGATTATTAGCTGAGAATCACTTAATCAGCCAGTCTTAAATAGCTTTTAGAAAGGGTTATTTACCAAGAATAACAATTGGTACAAGACATTGCTTTCCCCTCTCACACCCCACAAAATTTTTAGAATCCCTTGTTTTTTTTTTTTTTCATTTCAAGTGCCACTTTTAACATGGAACCTTCAACTCCATTTCAAGCACCTTTCCTTCAAAATTACTTTATTTATATTTATTTTATATAGCACAACTAAAGTGCTAAAGTGAAAGTCTTATCTTTATGAGTTAAAATCCAGACACTTCTTAGCTGTGGGATTCTGGACAAGGAACTTAACCTGTTTACCTCAGTTTCCTCATTTGTAAAATGAGATGGAAAAAGAAATGACAAACCACTCTAGTACATTTGTCAAGAAACCTCAAATGGACTCATGAAAAAGCAACAGGACTGAAATATGACTCAACAAAAACAATCAACTTTTAAGGTGGTCTTTGGAGCCTCTCCCTGCTCTAGATTCATGCAGATTAAATTTATGCCTTGGAGAGCCTGATGCCAAAGAAAGGAAATGTAGGGTTTTTCCTCATATTTTCAGGCTTATTTTGCTCCCATTGTGTCATACAGGAGAAAACTTCTTACATAAAACACAGATTTGTTAGAGAAATTACCAAAGGAATTAACAACTCTTTCTAGAAAAATTAGTCAGTGTGCAAAATAGGAGGCATTAGATATTGGACAGCTGTTTATTTCCTCTGTGATCCTCATTGATTGGGCATTCAATGCAGCCTCTAAAGCTAAGATGCAACAAAGTGTAATTCAATTCTCGTGCTAATTTTGGCCTAACAACAGCAAAAAAAAAAAAAAATAGGTACTTCATCAGTCAGCAGTGCACCATCCATCTGTGGAACCATCCATTATAGCAAATATAGAAGTTTTCAGTGATGTGGATATGTGCAGTATACTTTCCAGGAAGGTATACATTAATAATGAGGTTGACACATATGTTGCCAGAACCTTGCAAAGTGTTTGGGAGATTCCAAAGGAAAGTGTGGGAAAAAAATAATTTTTTTATTAGATTGACTACCAAACTGAAGGTCTACAGAGCCATTGTGCTGACATCATTGTTGTACACCTCTGAGACTTTTAAACAGTTCACCAGCAACATGCCAGGAAACTGAATTGCTTCCATTTGAATTGTCTCAGGAAGATTCTGAAGATTACCAGGCAACATAAGGTACCAGACACTGAGGTCCTTTCTCAAACTAAATTGCCAAACAGTCAAACTCTACTGCAGAGAGCACAACTCCATTGGGCTGGCCACATTGTTTGAATGTCAAATATACATTTGCCAGAAAGATTATTTTATGGAGAACTCACATAGGGACAAGCACTCACAAGATAGCCAGAAAAAAATAATACAAAGACACTCTCAAAGTCTCTCTAAAGAACTTTAGAATTTGATTGTGCAACATGGAAGACACTGGCATAGGGCTGCCCAACATGGCATGCCCTCATTAGAGATGATGTTGCACTCTAAGAACAAAGCAGAATTGAATTAGATTAAAAAAAAAAACAAAAAAAACACAAGATGATCAAAATTAGAGAATCCACCCAAATGTTCATAGGGACTATTTGTGTTCAACTGGTGGCACAGCATTCCAAGCTTGTATTGATTGGTCTGATCTGCCACAGTTGGACACACTAACTTATTTCTAAAATAGTGAAGTCATTTTGGTCTTTTTTCAAGAATGAGGGACAACAACCAACCAATCAAGACAGATATAGGACTGCTATTTATTTCCTCTATTACAAAAAAAAATTCTTAAAATGAAAAAGGCTAAAAAGTGCGTGTTAGCAGTTGCTTAAAATATAAATTCATCACCTCTATCATACTGTTCTGGAAGCAAAAACTCCAGAAAACTTAATGGAACTGCCAAACAGGAATTTCATCTCAGACATGGACTATATGAGTAGCATTTCAAGGGCCAAATCTTTTGGTCAGCTAATCTTCCTGATGGTAGTCGTCACCTCATCTGAGATGGATTGAAGGCAGTAACTCCTTGCCCCAGTTAAATGACTCTGGATATCTTAAGCTCAGAAGGTGCCCATCAAGGGCTGGAAACAAGCATCTCTCAAGATCATTGTTCAGGCACTTACATTCAAAGAGAGAAACAAAGCAGAAGAATTTAGTGTCCTGAGATACAGGGTTAAGTTTATTTAAGTAAATGCAAGTTCTCACTGTCATGAGCTCTTAGAAAAAATTCCTTCCCATCCTCATTGAGAAGACCAAACTGACACTGACTGTGCCCCAACAAGGAGACTGCCTTAAAAAGAAACTGGAAAACATATCCCTTTTACTCCTTGGGCCCTAAAGAGTTTGTGGTTCTTCCTGGCTCAATTGTTGGTCCTTACTGGTACTTCCCACAAAATTGATAATGGGGATCAAGGGATTAAGCTGGATCTTCTGGTCATATATGCCCTTTGGCAAGAGGGCAAAACAGATATCTTATAGGAAGTGCCCCAAGAAAAAGTCTGGTTCCACAGGAAAATCACCAATACAACTACATGTTTATTTTATATCTGCTATGCATATATTTTATAAATTTCTGTTTGTACATATGTTATCTTCTCTTCCACTTACCCCTATCCCTATTAGGTAGCAGATTTCTTAAGATTGATTCCCTTTTGCTGTGTCCCCAGTGCCTAGAATAGTACTTGAAACATAGAAAATGTTTAATAAATGACAATTATTGAACAAACATTAAGCCTTTACATTGTTCTAGGTACTATACTAAATACCAGGTATACAAAGAAATGTAAAATCTGGCCTTGACATCAAGAGTTCACCTCTTAATGGGCAAAAGACAACACATACATAACTAGCTTCATATATACAGAATGATGAATGATAATCTCAGAGGGAATGCTTTAGCAGCTGAGGACACTGACAAAGACTTCTTGCAGAAGGCATGTTCTCATCTGAGTTTTGAAGGAAGGAAACCAGGGAAATTAAGCGGGCAAGGTGGAGAGGAAGAGCATTTCGGGCATGAAGAGATATAGTATATAGTTATTATTATTTTTGTTGAGGCAATTGGGGTTAAGTGACTTGCTCAGGGTCACACAGCTAGGAAGTGTTAAGTGTCTGAGACCAGATTTGAACTCAGGTCCTCCTGACTTCAGGGCTGGTGCTCTATCCTCTGCACTACCTAGCTGCTCCATCGCATATAATTCTTAAGGATTACAAAGTTCTTTGTGTAACTTTCTCTTTTGAGACTCCAGGCAGGAAAACCAGAAATGGAAGAGGGTAATAGTTAGGGCAGTTCACTAGAAAGGAAAAATTGGGATGGAATCAAGGATACATGTACAGGGGTTGATCTAAGTATAAAGAAGGTTGACCTTTTCATCAGATACTGGTATAAAGGAGAAGGTTTGAGAAAGATGTTTGCATTATGTAATATGAAGAGGAAGAGAGGAGTTTTCAGTAAATGGAGCCAATTCTTTCAGTGAAGTATGATGTGAGGTCCTCAGCTTGAGAGAGTAGGTAAAAGAGTATTATCGAAAGCTTCAGGAAGGTCAGTTTGGAATTAACAACTGTGCTCAATAACATTGTATTTTATAAATCTCAAAATATGTTATTTGGGGAAGAAGTACTTATTTGATTTTTTTAACTACTGGGAAAACTGTCAAGCATTCTGGAAGAAATTAAGCTTTAGACAAATATCTTATGCCATATTCCACAATACATTCTAAATGGATACATGCTCTTAATACAAAAAATCATATCATAAAAAAAAATTAGAAGCAGATCATGTACTCCTCACAGTTATGGCTAAGAAATATATATGTATTCTTAGTGAAATAAAAGATAAAGGCAGTAATAAAACAGAATAAGTAATTTTGTTTACAAGAATCTGAAAGGCTTCTGCATAAACAAAATTAATTAGGATTAATTCTGAAAAGAAGGAAAATAATTGAATACAAAAAGAAATCTTTGTGTCAAATTTCTCTCATACAAGGTTGATATCCTATATATGTATGTATGTATATATACACATATATATGTCTATATATATGAGCATGCATGTATATGTATATATTCATGTATTAATGCATGTATAAAAATATACACTTAAGTATGTTATATACATTATGTGTATATATAAATATATGAACCTATATAAATATATGTATATATGTATGTGTGTATATAGCTCTCCAATCAATTAAGTAATCAAGGGATATGAACAGTTTTAAACAGAATTGTATTAACAATTATATTAACATATTAACATATGATACAATGCTCCAAATCATTAACAAGAAAGAGGTAAATCAAACATTGAAAATTGGCAAAGATGGCAAAAAATGGAAATAATATTGAAGAGGCTGTGGGAAGACTGGCATATTAGTACCTTCTTGATAGAACTATTACTCCGTATAAACCTTTTAGAAAAAAATATGGAATTATGCAAATAAAATTTCCATACTCTTTGATCAAGACATTCCACTACTAAGGATATATTCGAAGGAGATCACTGATAATAAAAAATACCTCAAATTCACCAAAATATTTATAGCTGCACTTTCTGTGATAGAAAAAATTAAAAACTATGTAAATGACCACCAGTTAGGGAATGGATTAAACAAATCATAGTACATTAATTTATTGGAATATTATCAGCCTGTATGTAATGACAAATATGAAGGATACAGAGAAACATGGAAAGACTTAAGTGAACTGATATTAAGTGAAGTAAAGCCCTGCAAACAATATACATGATTACCACAATATAAATAGAAACAACCACAAAACAATTAAAGGTAAATGTAAAATTACAAAGAATAAGCATGACATGAAAGCAAAAATATAAGGAAATATCCCTACCCCTTTGTAGAAGTAGATTTACAAATATGATAATTACACATGTTATCAGATTTTTTTAATGTATCAATCAGTTTTGCTGATTCTTTTTTTATTATTGTCCTGAAAATATTATTTCTTATATTCAATGGTTCTCTGAGGAAAGGAAGATAATGAGGGAAATTTTGGTGATACAGTTTGTAAAAACTGATTAAAAAAATTATTTAAAAACCCTGATAATTGGCTTAGTGAGTAGATTAGAAAAGTGCAAAAGGATTAACCTTGATGCAATGAGGGCCCTGATGAGAGTAAATAACAGATGGCTGTAGGAGAGCTTATCAGCTTGATTTTGTGATTTTCTCCAGTGCCATTCAAAAGCATATAAATAAAAGCAAAAGAAGCATATTGTCGCAGTAATATGAATTGGTGTTTGGCAAGATGTAGTTGACCATAGTATAAGAGTAGGAAAATAATTTCAAGAGTGGAAGATAATATGAGATTGAACTGGCTCAATAAGAAGTTGAGCTAGACTAGGCAGGAGAGTATAGTCAAAACAAATAGTCTTGGAGAAGACTGGAGAGAATGGAGATCACAGTGAGGATGAAGAATAGGGTTAGGGGTTTTAAGGCATAAAAGGAAGAATGCAATGATCACAGATTGTAGTTGTATAGGCTCATTGAAACTGATTGACTATAGAAGATCTCTAGGAATTTTCATGATCTAGAAATTATCCTTGCTCATTTTGTTTGGTATTTATTAAGTAAGAATTTTTTTAAAAAAATAAAATTGTGGGGGGAAGAAAGAGTGAATTCCATTGTTTTGTGTTCTTCTTGGTAATAAGCCCCTTAAAACTTATCTAAACTAGTTATTGAATAACATACATTTAAAAAAAACTTTTCTGATTAGAAGGACCTGCCATAATTTGTGATTTAATGACAGTCCCTGAATGATTTATTGAATGAGTTAGCTAATGAGAAAATGAAGAGATAAATGAGTGAAAATTTATTTATTTATTAAGTGTTTATTATGTGTAAATCTCTCTTTTGAGCACTGGGGATACAAATAGTAAAGTAAGATGGTTTCTGCTTTCAAAGAGCTCCTGTTCTATAATGGGAGATTCAACTGTAGAGCAGAGGGAAAGTCCCAGTGTCCCTTAAAGCTAAGGTGTAGAGTATAATGCGGCAATGCCTAAGTTTCAGGAGGGGACAGCATCAGATGTAAAAGATGGTAAAAACCAAATGATTCTTTGGGTTCTGTAGTATGGAAGATGATAATCCAGTTTAACTCAAGTGTAGGCAGGAGAGAAATGTAATGTACAAACTTTCCAACTTCAATGCCATCTCCTGTGATAAAAATTCTATTTTTTTCTAATGTTAAACAATTTTAAAGTGTCAAAGTCTTTAATGACATGAATTTTCTTTCCATAGGGTCAGCAAAGTAAGTTGATAGACTATGAACCCATTGGGCTTGTTCACCTGTCTAGGTGAGCAGAAGCAGCAGGATCAAGCAGGAGATGGGGATGAGGGTAGTACTGAGTGTGATATCCTGGACAGCCACTCATTGTCCTGGGTGGATCCTGAGAGGAAGCTCATGTTGCCACCTCTCTCTCTCGGGTCCTTCACTGCTTCAATTTAGCTTACTTGCTTATCCATCCATGGCAGTTGAGAGATGATTGGTATCACTCCACTATAATATTCTCCTTCATACAATAATGATGTGAGCTATCCCAGAGACAGGGCCAGTGGTCTGGGGGTACACTGCTATACTGAGTTGGCAGGATTACATGGTACCAAAGGAAGATTGAGATGCCAAAGGAAGGCTTGAGTGATCCTGATGCCATGCTTTTAGTAGCTCTTGAGTCAAAGGGGGAGAGCTTTGACTATCTACTTGTCATTTGTAAGGAAATTTCACTTCCTGCAGTGGTAAAGACATTACAAAAGTGCATGCAGGTTTTCAGCTAGATTTTTAGAAATGTCCAGAAGATGCCTGCTCATTGAAGATACTATTCCTCTAATTCAGCCAAGGCATAAACATTTGACTCTGTTGTGAGTGTAGGATTGACAATATAGATGGGCACATTTTAAATTACATGAATTAACCCAAAAAGCCAACTCTTAGCTTTATACAATTATGCACAATCAGAGCTTGTGAGGTTTGAAAAATATTGCAAAAAAACTGGAAACTGGGTGGATGCCCATCAGTTGGAGAAAAGCTGAATAAGTTATGGCATATGAATACTATGGAATATTATTGTTCTATAAGAATGATCAGCAGAATGATTTCAGAAAGGCTGGAGAGACACATGAACTGATGCTGAGTGAAATGAGCAGAACCAGGAGATTGTTGTACATGACAACAGCAAGATTATACAATGATCAATTCTGATGGACGTGGATCTCTTCAACAATGAGGTAATTCAGACCAGTTCCAATGATCTTGTGATGAAGAAAGCCATCTGTACCCAGAGAACAGACAATGTAGACTGAATGTGGACCACAACATAGTATTTTCACTCTTTGTTGTTTTTTTTTCCTTTTTGATCTGATTTTTCTAGAGCAACATGATATTTGTGGAAATACATATAGAGGAATTGCACACATTCAACATATACTAGATCACTTGCTGACAGGGGGAGGGGGTGGGGAAGGGAAGCAAAAAATTAAAACACAAATTTTTGTAGGGATGAATGTTGAAAATTCTTTCTCTTTATACATATGTGTGTGTGCATATGTATATGTATATGTATATATATATAATAAAAAGCTTTAATTAAAAAAAATAAAAAATAAAGAAAAATACTGCCTTGAAGTTATGAGCATTGTTCTCCTGGCTGAACTTTCCTCATTGTGATGCTTTTTCTTCTTGCAAGTTTCCTTTGGATCATGCTAAGGTATACAAGCCACAACTTGTACAGGTTCTTCAGTAAATAATCCAAGCCCTAGAGTAACAAGAGCATTTCCCAAACACAGCTGCTCGACAACTGTTTGCCAACTTTTTCTTTTTTTTTTTCCATGAGGGGGAAGAGAGGTCACACACACACCAAAATCAAACTGTTTTCCTCCCTCTGGATTTTGTTTTCCATTTGATTCAGACCAGGAAGCCCTTTACCTCTGTGAGTTCATTTTATTGTCCTTAGTCATTTCACAGGAGTTCCATTTGTCTAAAGCAGCAGTTCCCAAACCCTTTACACTCTGAAAAATGTATAGAAGACTCTAAAGAGCTTTTATTTATGTGGGTTTATACCTACCTATATTTATCATATTAAAAATGTCTCAGGATTATTATCAAAATAGTTTTAATTTTATGAATTCTTGAGTCATAGGGATCCTGAGGGATCTGAGGATCATTCTTTGAGAACCACTGGCTCACAGTATAAGTCCGGCATAAAATTATGTCGGTAAGTTCATCTAGGACTATAAGTGACAATTTAGTTTTATGTTTTCTGGGAAATGTGAAAAAAGTCACTAAAATCAAGGCCAAATAAAACCAAACCACCTCTCCAAAACAAAACAAAACAAAAAGTTAGGCTCTTACAGCCAGATTAATCACTATAAGTAAAGATATATTGAGAATCCCTTTCTATATGACCCACCCTTGTCCATAGGTTTCTCTGCAAACAATGAAGTTGACCAAAAGCACAATGTCCAATTGTTGACACAGTAAAGCAATAAGGCTTTAACCCCATTCACAGTTGCTGGTCCCATACATCAGCGTTCTGAGAAACAGTATAATTTAGGGCCCAAATAATACAATTCAGCAGGTGTGGGGTGGGATCTATTGTTGACCAATCAATGAGAACCAAAGGGATCTGGGTTTAAGGCATGGTCTTTAAGAAAGAAATGTAGCTGGTAAACCAAAAGATGTCTTGTGAGGTTTCAGCAATCAAAATCTACATTGCTTTGAGCAGAGCATCCATTGGTAAGGATATTCTACCATATATGGACAGATGGGAAGGGAAAGGAAAGAGAATTGGCAAAGGGGAAGTGGGAGGATGGAAGGACAGGGAGAGGAAAGAAAGAGTTGCATTTAAAAGTGGCCAGTTGGGGCCCCACTGGGGCAGCTTGTCCTACTCACAGGTTGTTGCTTGTCAAGGACCAGGAAGAGATGCCATGACTTTTGAGTGAATTGGATGAAAGTGAGGGAGGGCTGTGCAAAGTCACCAGCTTCAGCTTCTTCTCCAGAGCCATCTGGATCCAATGGCAAGGTCTAGATAAATATGACTAGTGATGGCCTCCACCTTGGCAGTATGCTGTCAAGAAACATCCCCAGAGATGACGAGATTGATATAGACATTGCTAGAACTAGTTCACTGTCTGGGAGACTCCAAAAAAAAGTATGAGAGAAAGAAGTATAAACTGCTTACCAAGCTGAAGCTCTCTAGAGTCATTGTGATAAACTCATTGCTTTATACCTATGAAACCTGAACAGTATAGCACTACCACACCAAGAAATTGAATCACTTCCATTTGAATTATCTTTGGAAAAATGAAGATTACCTGACAAAATAATGTACTGGAGGTACCTTAGGTCCTTTCTTGAGCTGAACTGCCAAGCCTTAAAACTCTACCAGAGAGGACGACTTGCCACGTTGTTTGAACATCAAAAAGACGTTTGCCTAAAAGACTATTTTACAAGGACACTCGAGGTCTCTCTGAATAATTTTGGAATTAATTGTGAGATGTGGGAGCTGCTGACACAGGACCATCCAGCATGGTGTGCCTGTATCAAAGAATGTACAGCACTCTATGAACAAAGCAGTAGCTCAAAAGAAAAACGAATGCATCAATTTATCGATATTTTCGCTCCAAATGCTCATATGGACTATTTGTATCAACCTGTGGTAGGGCCTTCCAAGCTCACATTGGTTGGATCAATCACAGTTGGATCTCCTGTACTTTGACTCCAATGTAGAGATGTCATCGCAATGCTCTTTAAGGAAGGACCACAACCAATCAACCAATCAATCAAACCCTATGCCTGAAATGCTCTCTCTTCTGCTCTGAGTATTGAGCTCTCTGGCTTCCTTTAAGTTTCAACTAAAAGATCACCTTCTATAGGAAAACCTCCCCAACCCTTCTTAATTCAAGTGCCTTCTGCCTTTTAATTATTTCCCATTTATCCTGTAAATTAGGTGCTTGTAAATAATGGTTTGCATGTTAAATCCCCCATTATAATGTAGGCTCCTTGAAGGCAGAGACTGGCTTTTGCCCCTTTTTTATTCCCAGCACTTAGCATAGTGCCTGACATATTATAGACCTTTAATAAACATTTATTAAATTGAATTCTCTTAGTTGTGAAAAAGGAATATTAATACCTATAGTATCCTTCAAATGAGATAATATATTAGATTAATTAACCTAATTAGTATTGAGTAGATTAGATAATCCAATATTTTAGCTGAATATATTAATTACATTTGTAGATGTTACAGTGGTATGTGCATGTTTTTCATCACTGACTTTCATTAGAAACTTTATTGGACAGAACTATTTTAGAATCTGAACTAGTCCACCTTCTATTCTCCAAGTACCTTTGTGAAAATGGAGGATAAGCCAGAATTGTTTTCATAGCAAGTCAAATCCTGTAAGACCTTTTGCCACTTTTCTTTCTCATTTTTGAGGTTTTACTGTAGTCTCATTTCAGGTTCCTCCACAATTCATTCCTTGTTTGGAAGGCAGCTTTATATTTTATAAGGCTAGGTAGCCACAAGGAAAATTCAGTCCAGCTCCATATTCATCAAGAAATCATGTACTCCCCCCACCCACTAAGCAGAGAAAGCATCCTTGGATTCTAGAGAGCAATTTCTTAAATAATTTATTAATGCTTTCTGGTAATGCAAGGAAGTCAGCCTAGATCACCTCCATTAAGGCTAAAAGAACAAAATAGACACAATCTCCTACTCAGAATAGCTGCTCTCTTCTTAGGGAGCTTGTGAATAGTTATTTTAAAAAAAAATTAACTTACAAAAAAGTAAATAAATAAAATATTAGCTATTTGATCATAGTCAAGTCATGTCTTCTCTTTCAGATTCATTTCTTCATCTGAAAAATATGAGTAACAATCTATGCAATATTTACTAGAGAAAGAATTCTTTGTAAACTGTTAAGTGCTTTTAAAGATAAGCTATACTTTGTTTAGTTCATAAGATAAAGTCCCAATAATTTGTTTTGCTCTGGGCAGCAGCTTCCAAAATGCTGTGAGCTTGAAAATGGCTTTCGGTGATAATAATTGCACACTGGAGCCCCCCTGCCCTGCTTTTTATCTCAGATGCCTAATATGCTAAAATAAAATTATAAATATTATACACAGTGGTATGTGTTACTGTGTGGAACACTAACTCTCAGATCAGGGGAACTACCTCTGATATCTACAACTTGTGTTTCCTTGGGCACATCATTTAATTTCATTTTCCTTATATAAAAAATGAAAGTATTGGATTAAATGATCTCTAAGGTCACTTCCAGATCTAGATCTATGATTTATTGGTAGTTTTATTGTTCAGTTGTTTCAGTCCTGTTCAACTCTTCATGACCCCATTTGGGGTTCTCTTAGCAAAGAAGTAATGGATTGCCATTTCCTTCTCCAATTCATTTTACAGAAAGGGAAACTGAGGCAAAGATGGTGAAGTGACTTGCCCAGGGTCACACAGATGGTTAGTTTTGACCTCAAGATTTGAGGACAGACTTGACCTCAAGAAGATGAGTCTTTGTGACTCTGGGTTTGGTACCCTATCCACTGAGCTACCTACCTGCCCCAATCTATGATTTGTCTCTTCTGGAGCAAAGATAAATTTGATGGTCAGAACTGTAACCAGAAGTTATGGTGCCCAAAGCAAAGAGTAGGAAATGGAGCAAGAAGGACTAAAAGTCAACTTTGTGATTCAGGGTGAGAAAATAATACAAGGAGACTGTGAAGTGGCTCTCAGTAAATTGAGCACAGACTCTAGAGTTAGGAAGACCTGAGTTCAAGTGTGGCATAGACACTTATTACCTGTGTCTCCTTGAGCAAGTCACTTAAGTCCAATTGCCTCCAAAAATAAAGAAAATAATATAATGAGTAGCTCAGAAAATTTCATTTGAGCATCAGGAATTATTAGTTACCATAGTGACAGTACATATAACATGTTGATGCCTTCTAAATTTTAGAAGACCCTAGTCACTCCTCCTTTGGTATAACACTTCTTTCACTGGGTTCTACAGAGGTTACAAATGTTGTATCTTTTAGAATACTGAAAAACACTTTTTGATGACAGCTGGAAGTTAGTTAAAAATGTCTTGTGTAAGAGAAATAGTTGTATCTACTTTATGATCAATCAGGATTGATAAGAAATCAGTGAAAAAGACAGGGAGGAAGTAAAATAAAACTTATTCTTCATTATAATTCTTCAATATTATGCTGTGTTCCGGAAAAACATTATAGAGTCAGTTCTTTGAAGTGTCTGTAAAAAGCTGACATGTACAGTATATTTTGGAAAGATTTTCTTAGGATTATTTGAGAGGACAAAGAAAAAGAACTAACTGCGATTAATTCCTGAGTGTATGAGTTTAACTCTTATCTTAAGGAGAAATATGATGAAGATTTTTAAGAGATTTTAATAGGAACTTGGAATGAATTGAATGATGAAATTGTGTTTCAAGGAAGGAAAAAGAATTCTCTACTATTATATTTAGGGTTTATGGTAACTTTTACTGTGAATTTTCTCATAGCCAAAATAGTTTAAATAATTGCAAGATGGATCAGTGGATAGTGTTAGGACTGAAATCTAATTTTAAGATCTGAATTCAAATCTAGCCTCAGATACTTATTATCTATGTGATCCTGGGTAAGTCATTAAATTTCTGCCTCAGTTTCTTCCTCTATAAAATTTGGATAACAATAGCACCTATTTCCAAGGATTGTTGTGAAGGTCAAAGGGGAATTGTAATTGTAAAGCACTTAATACAGTGTCTGGCACATAATAAGTGCTATATAAATGTTATCTATTATTACTTTATTATTGATTTTGCCTGTTTGTAAATTGTATACATAAAATAATTTTAATATTTAATTATTTATAGAATATTATAGTATTCATTACCTGGAAAACTATGTAATAGTATTTACTATTGGGAAGGAAGTTTCACAAGGTTATTAAATAACTATTAGTATTTAATGAACTAGTTTGGGATTCAAGCTTATTAATTATGAGAGATTACAAATTTATTAATCAAGTGAAAATTATTTCATTATGCCTCTGGATTGGTATAGAGTTTGTGACAATATAAATACATATTAATGAATCAAGTCCCAATGTGTGGAAAGGAGGGACCATGTCCGATTTATCTTTGCATGTGCCCTAACCCTTAGCAAAGTCTTATGAACATGAGTAGTCATTTTTTTAATTCCCCTCAATGATAAGACTACAACTTTCCTTCACAGTAAGGAATGGATGATATCAGATAAACCAATCACTTTTTCTCAGGAAGACCTAGAATTCTCTTTTAATAGAATAATTTAAAAGACCTATTCTTTAGAATACTCCACTAAAATCCTACTAGGTATTTCATTATGGCAAAAAAAAATGATGATAGGTTCTTATAGTCAAGGTCAATGAAGTACAAATTCTGGAAGATCCTACATTAAGCTGGAAAGGTTTTTAAGAATAGTCTTGACAAGGGAAGTTAGAAATGAATAGGGCACCATCCCTGAAGTCAGAAGAACCTGAGTTCAAATGTGGCCTCAGACACCTAACCCATCCTAATTATATGACCCTAGGCAATTCACTTAACCCCAATTACCCCAGGAAAAAAAAAAAAGAAAGAAAAAAATAGTCTTGAAAATAGATTATAGGGCTATTATCTAATAATACCTAACTAAGCTCATAAATGTCTATTACCAGAGAGTTAGCTATCAAATAATAAATTTTTATTTTTGGCCATAGCAAATCACAAAATTTCTGTCTATATAAGTGATTTGATTGCCCATTCTAATGACATTCTGGATCCCTCAAACTGTGAAGAAGAGCCTGTAATGTCATCGTACTTCCTTTTTGTAAAATTGAAACATCACAAATATTTCCATTTCATTTTTCTTTCATTTTAAGTACTTCTTAGCAGGTTCCTGGAGGCAAACTTTATACTCCAATACAAGTAGTTTTTTTCTTAAGAAATTAATTTGCAAAAATTAGCATTTGCATTGGCAAAAACTTAAATACTCAAATGGATATGTAATCTCCTTGATATGGCAGCTCTCACTTGAAAATGGCTGAATATAGTAATATGTAAAATTCAAATGGATATGTGATCTTAATGATCTATGTGTTACCATTATCAATACAGATCCGAATCTATCCATTCCTCTTTTCCTTGAAATTCTTGTCCATGTCCTCAAAAAAGGGTTCCCCAAAAGGTCCATCCATTGGTATATATGAGTAAAGCGCAAAAACTCTTTCCTCTCTCATGCAAACAACCTATCTTTTTTTGGTCATACTTTTTTTGATAATATTCTTTATACTGATCATTCCTCTCAGCTTCTTATTTGCAATGTTATAGCCTGCTCAAACCCACCATGTACCTTTCCTTTGCCCTTTGAAGAATACTTTTTTTTTTTTTTTTTTTTTGCTTTTTGCTGAGGCAATTAAGTTAAATGACTTGCCCACAGTCACACAGCTAGGGAATGTTAAGTGTCTGAGACCACATTTGAACTCAGGTCCTCTTGACTTCAGGGCTGGTGCTCTATCCACTGCACTACCTAGCTGCCCCCAAGAATACTTATTTTTAATCATTCAAAGATTTATAGCATTCTGTGGTTGGCAGTTATATAATTCCAGTAAAATATTGATATTTAAAAAATGAACTTTTGTTTCTGGGAGAACTTTAAATTCTGGGATCATTTAAAACCTTTGCAATTTTCCATAGTTAAAACAATCTTTGCTCTTCTTACTCTTTAATACTGGACTGAAATGATTATTCATTTATGGTATCTTTTCAAGATGCTTGTGAATATATGTGCATATACATGCATTTGTAGTATCTGATGGATAAGCTCTACAAATTATATATATAAATGCACATCTGAATTTGGAAAATAAGCATTTTTCTTTCACTTGTTTCTTTTTCCTTTATGGATTATCAAACCAAACTCTTCTGAATGGTCATGGATATTGCCCAGGAAGTTCTGTAGAGTTCTGAGCTTTTGTATAAAAAAAAAAAAAAGAAAAAAGAAAATAATGTCTTCTTATAGAAATTTAAAATTTACTTTTGATATCTCTCTGTGTTACCAATTGGTTTACATAGGTTAAAATTGTACATGAAATTATTGTAACTCATATCTTCTTCCTTTCTTCCATCCATATCCTAGTTCAACAGCTATCATTTTTTCTTATGTGAAACTGCAAATCTGTTTTATCTATACCTTGTTTAAAGTGTATAATACAATAAGCACATAGGTTTCAAAGATGACTTTTTTGTCGATGTCTCCTTTTGAATTTCTTTCTATTCTCTTCTATGCATTAAAAAAAACTTCAATGACTTTTCTTTCCTTTTTTCTTTTTCTTTTTAATAATATGTCTCAGTAACTCAAATCATAATTATTTTAATTGCATGCCATATATTATTTTACATCTTTATTCTTCTTTCTAATATTGTACTAATTCTGATCTTTCCTCTAAAAGATCAGTGATCTAATATACAAATATTTTATTTATGAATGACTACCATATCAGCATGAGTCATTTCCTAGTCATTAATATATAACTAATTTCATATTTCACAATATTATTTAGTATTTTCTTTAGCCAGTGCTTACTAATGATCAAATTGCCTGCCTTATCAATGAAGGGGGTGGGGAGAGAGGAAGGGAGAGAAATTGGAACTCAAAATTTTTTAAATGAATGTTAAAAATTGTTTTTACATGTAACCAGGGAAAAATGAAGTACTAAGCAATTTTTTAAAAATCTGCATCCTCTGTTAAAAAAACATTTTTCAACGAACAGAATAAAACAAGTTCAGAAGGGAACACCAACAAATAGAAAAATTTTATTACTATCTTATTAAGTTACATAGACATAATATAAATACATATGTTTTATGTATATTTATAGATATGAATGCATATATGCATATGTATATTATATATGTGAACTCAAATCTAGACTTGAATTATAGACCTGATTTTAAATCTAGCCTTAGATACTTAAAAGTTATTCGATCCTACACAAGTCATCAGGTTACTTCAGTTTTCTTATCTGTAAAGTAGGGATAATAATAATGCCTACCTTCACAGGATTGTTATAAGGATCAAATGAGATAATGTAGATTATATACATACAAGATACATCTGCATATACATATATCTCTTTGAAAGGCAGATCTTTATTCCATGTCCCACTCTCACTGGCAAACTGGGTTCTCAGAGAAAGAGTTCCCCTAAAAATTCTAGAAATGTCATTAAAAAGTTGGGGAGTATCTTTCTTATACTATCAGCTCAAACTATCATTCTAGCATGCTCTCCCCAGTACCAATGGACAGTTATTACTTTAATTCATTTAACCAGGTATCATCAGAACTATTGACTAGCAACTCCAGTATCAATTTAACCAATTAACATTTTTACCAAGGCATATTTATTTTAAAAAATATATAGTAAGAACAAAAGTACACAAATATTTCCACAAACCAGGTATATATTCTCCCTAAACCAGCAAGGGGGAAGTGAACTCAAATTTAAAGCAATTGCTGCAGAACATTGACTCTAAGTTAACTTCTGAATATGACAGACACTGGACAAGTCACCCTCTTGCAGCAGAAGGACATGACATCTTAGCATCAAACCAGTGCTGTGCTGGGTCAAGCGACTGCTTCTTATAACTGTTCAGCTTCACATCCCTCACCTCCTGGTATGGACTGACATTATCTCATCTCTGCTCCTCTGACATTTTTGAAACTTCTCAAGGCCCAGTGCCAAAAGAAACAAGACACACACAGGAAAACCCTATCCTGGACCAGTTCCCCAAGGTGGCTACATGTCCACTGGCTTCATTGTAGCTCCAGGTAAAAGAGGACCTGACCCTCTCCCCCCAAACCATGGTCTATAATAGTTCATCCTCCTCAATAAAAGGCAGTCAGGCTGAAAAGAAATCAAGCTGCTCCTTTTTAATATACAGCCAGGTCTGGCTCAGCAGCCAATCAAAAAACCACTTGAAAAAAAAGACCAGAAACAGCCATAGACGATAAGTAGATGCTCTGAAGTAGAGAGCTGTCCAGTGTACAGAGTGCTAGATGAAGTCAGGAGAACTTGAGTTCAAATCTAGCCTCAGACATTTCTGTTTAATCCCATTCAAATCACTTAAGCATTGGTTGCCTTAGTTTCCTCATCCGTAAAATGGGGATATAATACCTACTTTATAGGATTGTTATAAGAATCAAATAAAATTATAAAGAAGTCTATATAAATACTAGTTGTTGCTATTATTATATTTATTATATTATGTTATATTACATTACATTGTTATGTTGTGTTGTGTTGTGTTAATTTGCATTATATTATATTATCATGCTTCCAGAAGCCAGCTCCATGAGCTTCCTCACATAGATTAGCAATTGGCAGAGCACTGAGCATATTCTTATCTTACATACACAACTTAAAAACATACCGTATTAGCAAGTTTACATTTTCTTATCCAAGTCTCTTTCTTGGTCTTGGTCTATTGAAATGTTAGTATTTGCTGATAATTATTAAGTTCCCAATTTTAAAAAATGTTACTTAAAAAAAAGTAAAAGAAGGCCACCCAACACTGAGGGCCATTTTGTATTTTTGTTTGTTTCGTGGGTTTCCATGGCCAAAGAATTCATCACTAACTGGCCAGCCTACTGGCTATGAGCCTCTCTGTAATTAGAGAGGGTGGTCCTTGGGAAATCTACTCAGTCAACTGCCAGGAACATATTCTCCAGAATGATCAAAATGGCCAAAGCTCATGCTCTGCTGGAGCAGCCTTTGAGACACCGACATCACCCCACACCACAATGAAGCATTAGAGCAGGGCTTTGTGGAAGAACATCAAGAATTACCACCAAAAAAAAAATGAAGACTTCATTTCACAGATGGAAGAAACTGTTACAGAAAGCAGCCAGCTTTTAAATAGCAGGACTTGGCCCAGGTCTCCTGCCTTGCAGACAAGGGGAATTAGTTAGAGTCACACCTCATTTGTTAATGTTAAGTAAATTTTCCAGATAACTAACATTTATCACTCTGAAAGGCAAATTTTTTCCTAAAAATATAATCATTTTTATGAAAATCTGTCTGAAATGTATCGCACATTCTCCTGACCTCTTCAATAAGGTATACAGAGCATAATTTAATATTGTATTAACAATTTTCCTCATTTTTATAACTACTAGTTATCATACTATACTATTACAAATATGGGAGTTTTTCTTGCCTCTCCTTTATTATTAGTTCATAAGCTGTTCTTCTGTCAGTGAGCCAGCCCCTAATCATTTTCCCCATTCTAACTGGTCATGTTTCTAGTCTTCTGTGGTTTGAAAAATCAGATAACCAAGGGAGTCAGAACTGTGTATAATTTAAGAATCGATAAGCCCTGAATACTGGTCTAACAGTCTCTCCTACAGAGTAAAATGGAAGGAACTTGATTGTTGGTCTTTGTACCTGGTTATTTCAGTGCCATAAAGATCTGTTTTGGCTTACCTCTGGGTTGTCAGCTCTCAGGGCTCTGATTAATAGAGGCTGTGGTACTGATTGATTAGTGGAGAGTCACAGGAGAGCCCCTTAGCTAGCAGGCTGATTACTAAAGGTCACATTCATTTCTTTTTGACATCTGTGTCTCTTATAACATGCAGCTAATTGGAAATATTGAACTGAAGAAGGAACCTGTGGATTTGCCAGATCTATTAATGGGCCTTAAATGAACCAACAGCAGATATTGTCATTGCCTTAGAACTCCTGCCTTTGTACAATGGGCAACAGTTAAAATCTACTTCTAATATTCCTCACCAGCACCTAAATGGTGCAGTGGATAAAGTGCAAGGCCTGAAGTCACAAAGACTTATCTTTCAAACTTCAAATTAGCCTCAGAAACTACATGATGCTGGGTAAGTCACTTAACCTTGTTTACCTCAGTTTCCTCTCAATAAAATGATGTGAAGATAATGGCAAATCACTCTACTATCTTTGCCAAGATAACTTCAAAGGGGTATTGAAGAGTTGTAAACATGACTGAAATGACTCAAGAATAATATTCCTCACTTTTTAACCAAAATAATTTAGAGGTAAAACTCTGAATACTTGATTTTTATTTTTTATCTGGCCAAATATTTTAATGTCAACCATTTTGTACAAATTATTCCTACTTATGCTTTTTCTATTATGTCTCCATATTTATCATCATTTTAAAATATTGTTTCTGACCCTGGTTCTTCTAAAAATATCACATTATTTCTCTAAAATGTCAAGCGGGTAATTAAAATATTTAAATGTCAAATGGTCTCTTCTCCCTTAATTATTCTCAAAGTTTTCTGAAAATGAATGTATTCTCTTCACCTTCTCCAAACAAAGAGGCCTTCAGGGCCTGGGATTTTCCAGTAGATTGATGCTCACTCTCTCACTTCTACTGATTGTGCTATATTTTCTTCCTGGTGTTTAGTAGTACTACATAGAAGTGCAATTGCTATTTGAGTCATTTCTCCACCTATAACCTTGCTCTCTCAGTTTCTTCACTGATTCTCAGGAGTTTTTAAAATACATCGTGTAGTCTGCAAATAGGGATAGTTTCATCTCCTCTTTATTGATTTTTGTATGTTTGATCTTGTTGTCTTGTCTTATTTGTGTAGCTACCATTTCTAGAACTATGTCAAATAATGGTTAGAAAAAGGGAGCATCTTTGCTTTTATCTATGGGAAAAGGATACTGGGAAAGTTATTAGTGTTTCTGCACTAAAAACAATGATAGCTCTCAGTTTTAAATATATACTTTTGATTATAATCCTTCTTTTTCTCTTTATTGAGTAATTTAATCTATTCATATTAAAATTATAAACAATGTGTTTTCTTTTATCAACCTCTTACATGAACATATTGAACTGGACTTCTGATTTCATCCATGTAGGGAACTACCAGTAAGGAAAACTCATTCCCCCAATGAAGAGCAGCACCTGCTATGCAGATTGCAATCTTAAGAGTTTCCTGATGCATTAGGAAATTAAATGATTTTCCCAAGGTGACATAGGCAGTATATTTTAGATATGGGCTTTGAACCCAGGTCTTCTTCACTGAGTCTAACTTTCTAACTACAGTTATATTTAACTTATAGAGATATATCTAATTTATATTATTTTATAGACTACTGCTGCTTATTTTGCTTTAATAAATAAAAACCTGTTTTTTTCCTCTGAATTTTCTCTTTTTCCTCTGATTAAGTGTGCTCTCTCATTCACTCTTTGTCTATATATATCTATATATCTATATATAGATATATCTATATATCTTTCCTTCTTACTTTCTCTACTTCCCTCTCTCTCTGCTTCTCTCTTTCTGTCTTTGTCTCTGAGTCTCGATCTTCGATCTCTTTCTTTTTCTCTTTTCTTCATTTCCTTCTCTCTCTCCTTCCTTCCTTTTCTCATCTCTCTGTGTCTCTGTTTCTCTCTGTCTCTGTCTCTTTGTGTCTCTCTGTCTCTGTCTCTCACCTTTCTCTTTCCTTTATCACACAAAAGAGCATTTCTTACCTGTCCCCATTCCCCATTCTTCAAATACACACACCTTTCATCCATTTTTTCAGTGATGTAACTTTCTAATGTCCCTACGAAAAGTGCTGTTTCTTTCCTTCCCTACCTTATGCTTTACCTTTTCTAGAATTCTCTAGTTGTATGAACTGACGTAGAGTGAAGTGAACAAAACCAGAAAAACTTACATATTGCTGAGGCAATTAGGGTTAAGTAACTTGTCCAGGGGCACTCAACTAGGAAGTGTTAAGTCTCTGAGTCCATATTTGAACTCAGGTCCTCCTGACTTCAGGACTCTATCCATTGTGCCATCTAGCTGCCCCAAAAAACTCTTTTTACTATAACATCAATATAGTAAAAATGAAGGCTTTTATAAATTTATGAAGAATGAAATGAGCAGAACCAGGAAAATAATAAAAACACTTTGAAGACAAACTTTGAAAACTATAAGAGACCATCCCTATTTTCCAAGACCAATAACGAACATATTGCTCATCTTCTAAGAGAGATGATAGAAAGATAGATACATAGATAAATAGATAGATAGATAGATAGAAGAATAGATGTAGATCTAGATTTGCATGCAGCCAATAGAAAAAAAAATGCTTTATTTGACTGCAATATTTGTCAAAAAGAAATTTGTTTTTCTTTCTGTTTCTTTCTCATTGAACTGAGAATGGGTGCTAAAGATGTAAAATGTTATATGCACTCTCAAATGAAGTCATTATATTATTAGTTTTATATAACTACTTTATTTTATTAAAAAAGACCTCTCGTGAAGTGGGAATGATCTGGAAATGTTTGTAATGTAAAAACAAAACATCAATAACACTTTTAAAAATGAAATAAATCCTAAAAAAATCAAGAGTCTGGGAATTATAATTTTCATTCACTTTCAAATTACATCATCATAATATTAGTTTTGTTAATTGTATTTTTGAGAGCTGTCATGGTTTGGAAGTAATCTAGAAATGTTTATAATATAAAGCAAAAGACATTGATATAAAAAATTTCTAAAAAGAATCTATTCTCAGGAACAGTTATTCTCAATATAGGCAGCAGGGCAGTAAGTGGGAATGAAACTCTGATTTGAGAATCCAATTGTACTCTTTGTCTTATTTTTTGTTGCTTATCTTTTTGATATCATACCACTAGCTCTTGGTATCTATGAACTCCTGTTCTGTCCCCTCCAAGTCATGCCTTCCCAAAAACTCAAATACTTTCTCCCATCTAAGGGAATTAACACGAGTACCCTAGAACCCATCTTGTGGGAGTCAATCTATTAACGTGTCCTAGTCTTTCCCAATCCTAACCCCCAATTCCATCTCACAACAGTCTGTTGTATGATTGTTTTCTCACTTCCTACCATCTTGAGGGGTCAGTTTTATATTACTGCCCTTTTGTTGGCCATATCCAATTCATTTTCCTTCCTTTGTGTTTTATCCTTCAATATTCCTTTTCTAAACCTAAAGATAAGAGAAGAAATTGAAACTCAATTACATCTCATAAACCTGGACAAGTCAATTAGCTAGGCCCTGCTATTTCTATTTTTATTGTTATTTGTTTCTGTTGAATGATTTCAAGGCACATATGACTTTTTTTTTTAAACCTTATTCGGAGTTTTCTTAGCAATACTGGAGTTATTTGCTATTTCCTTCTTCATCTCATTTTGCAGATAAGGAAACTGAGGCAAATAGGATTAAGTGACTTGCACAGTGTCACACACATAAGGAAGTGTCTGAGGCCAGATTTGAACTTAGAAAGATGACTTCCTGACTTCAAGCTGAGCACTCTAAACAGTGTCACCTTGCTGCCCTTCTATTTTCTACATTCCTGAGCAATTTTTTCTTACTCTCAAGAGTATGATATTCAGGTTTTTTTTTTTCAAGATTTTTCTGAAAGACTTAGAATCATCTCTATCTTAAATCTCAAAACACTCATTTGGCAGTACACTTGCGGACTCTTCCAGTCTTGTAATTTGTTTTATTTATTCTATTGCTTATGTTTCCTGCTCTGTTTTTGCATTTCATTTCTATTCTCTTTTACAGAGATTCTATTAAATCTCTAGTAAAAAGGCTTCCTGGCGTTTCTTCTCATTTCTTTAAGCTATTGTTAGATCATTCCTTAAGAGGTCTACATTCTTGCTTTTTTAAAATGACTTTTTATTTCTTTGAATTCTTTTCTAAATTACTCTAGAGTTTCTTAGAGTTGCTCCATTGTCATTTCAGGAGTTTACCAATTGTTACCTTGCTTATAAGATTCCTGACGGAGTCTTCTTTGTTTCAAAGTACTTATATGCAGAAATATTTTCCCCTTCAAATTCTGGTTTATCTTTCATTCTTAGACAGTGTTTTTTCTATCTCTTTTGACTCCCACTTCCCTCAATCTACCCTCCCTTCTATCAGCCTTCCCTCTTAATGTTTTTTCTATCTCAATCAATCATTTGATTGATTTGTCCATGATGTGCTTAAGGAAAATGTTTCAACTACCAATTGCCCTTCCCTTCAGAAGATTAAATGCTATTTCTTTTACCCATTCCTTATTTCCTATTCATTTAGATCCACAGAGTTGGATAGGGTCTGTTTTGCTGGAGAGTAGGCATAGGTTGGGATTGAAATACTGTTTCATGGAGATTCTAGGTTGATTTCATAACAGAGTCATTTCTCCACTTTTATCACTCATACTCTTCTAGCTTCCATTGTCCTTTCTGCAACCATTTTTCTTCAGCCTCTACACAGGGATGGGGGTCATGAAGGAGTGAGAGGATGACATTGTGGCTGCTTAGAGAAGTCTGCACACTTGAATCACTTCTCTATCTTTCTCTCCTACTTTATTCTGGTGGGGGTTTTTTGATAAATTTTAAAATTTTATTTCAAACTTAAATGAGAAAAGAAAAAAAAAGCATTATCACATACACAACAGGACATAAGATTCAAAATAAAAGAATAAATTGCCATTTCAAAAAAGCCTATATAATAAATATACATTATTTTGAGCTTTTCTTTGCTTCCTTGTAGGTTTTCTTTTATTTTTTGCTATGTACTTTTTATATTATCTTTTCTCTTCCCACCCCCCAAATAAGGTTATAATTAAGCTCATGTATATATATATATATATATATGTGTGTGTGTGTGTGTGTGTGTGTGTGTGTGTACATATATATATATATACACACATAGATACCTATAAATATACATATATACACATATTCACCTCTCTGCTGTCTTGGTACATATATATATATATATATATACATATATATATATATGACTGAACTATGCTTATTTACTCTTATCTATTTCTATGCAGTTGGATAGCATCTTCCTTCATAAATCTATAAGTCTTTCTATATTTTTCTAATCAATCAGCTCATTTCCTATACTACAGAAATATTCCAACACAATCACATCCTACCTGAGATATTATCTGTGAAAGTTTACCCCAAATTTTCTGCATTCCTTCTATTTTTGGCTGCATAGGTTTTATTAATACAAGAAAATCTTAATTTACAACAATCAAAATTATTCATTTCACACTCAACAATGCTCTTGCCTTACAATATAGTTTAAGGTCTGATACTGCTGAATCTGCTTCCTTTACAGCTTTTCCCCCTGTTTTCTTTGAAGTTCCTGACCTTTTATTCTTCCAAATGAACTTTGTTATTATTTTTTTCTAACTCAGTAAGAGTTTTTAAAATAATTTAATTGGGATGGCATTGAATAAATAGGGTAATTAGGACATTTAAAAAATTCTATTGGCCTTAATTACCCATGAACAATAAATATTATCTCAACTATTTCCTGACTTTATTTGCATAAAAAGTGTTTTATATTTATGTTGATATAATTCCTATTTTTGTTTTGGCAGGTATATTGATTATTTTTAAGTAGCATTTCAATTCTGGATTTTATTATTCAACAGATGCCACAGTCCTCCATAGGCACCTTGTTACTGTCTTATTGGAACGCAGGGTGGTGTGATTCATGAGATTCAAGTTGCCCTGATAGTGAAGTTCTTCTTAGAACAATGTAAAATAGTGGATGAATAAATTATGGTACATGAATATTGTGGAATATTATTGCTCTGTGAGAAACAACCAGCAGGACGATTTCAGAGAGGCCTGGAGAGACTTGCATGAACTGATGCTGAGTGAAATCAGCAGAACCAGGGGATCATTATACACAGAAACAACAGTATAACATGATGATCAATTCTGATGGACATGGCTCTCTGCAACAAAGAATTGTCTCAAACCAGTTCCAATTGTTCACTGAAGAAAACCATATACACCCAGAGAGAGGGATATGAAATATGGACCACAACTTAACATTTTCATGCTCTCTATTGAGGTTTGCTTGCATTGTGTTGCCTTTCTCTGATTTTCTTTTTTTTTTCTTGTAGATAGATTTTTCTTGCACAACTTGTCAAGTATTTCAACATTATTAACATGTCGTGGACTTCCTGCCATCTAGGGGAGGGGAGGGGACTGGGGGTGAAAGTTGTAATGGAAAGCTTTGTAAAGATCAATGCTGGGGAACTACCCATACATATGTTATACAAATAAAAAGCTTTAATAAAATTTTTTTAAAAAGAACAATGTAAAATATAGGTAGGAGGAGGAAGAAGAAGGAAATGGAGGAGGAAGAAAAGGAGGAGGAGAAAGAGGAGGAATACTACTAATAATAACAACTAGTGTTTATATAATGTTTTGAGATTTGCAAAGCACTTAACAAGTTTCATTTTTATCTTCACTTCTCTGGGAGGTAGGGGCCTATAATAAAGTTATCTTGAATGGATACTGTAGCAAATTAATGTTCTTTCTAAAAGGCAGTACTCAGAACTGAATACAAATATGCAAAAATTAGCTCTGTTCAAGTGGTTAGAGAGGATAGAGCACCAGACCTTCAATCAGGAAAATCTGATTCAAATATGACCTCAGATATTTATTTGGCTGTGTGTTCCTAAGAAGTTATTTAAACTCTCTCTGCCTAAGTATCATCATCTGTAGAATGGGCATCTGCCTCCCAGAACTGAGGATAAAATGAGCACTTATTGAACCTTAAAGAGCTACGTGAATACTGGCCATGTGACTTCACATCATGCCAAATGACAATGAGGTGAAGAAACTGGGGAGGTTTAATCTGAAGAAAAGGTTAGTGAAGAGATGAGAGCTGTTTCTGGGTATTATTCAAAGGATTAAATATAGAAGGAAAATTACATTTATTCTCCTAGACCCCAAAAACAGAATTAGGAGAAAGAGGCAGAAGTTTTAGATTTGGTCTAAGAAGAACCTTCCTAAAATTTAGAGCTATGGCTAGTAGAATGGTCCCCCATTTAAGAGATACTTTCAAGCAAAAACTGGATGATCCCTTGTGAAGTATGTTGTAGAAGAGATTCCTTAGGTGGGTGCAAGTGGGAAAAAAATTCTTCCCACCTTGAAAAGTTAGTTATGATTCTATTGTAATAATAATAATCATTAATATTTCAAAAGGATACCAGTACCAGACACTATGCTAAGATATTATTTGATCTTCATAACAATCCTGGGAAGCAGATGCTATTATTATCCCCATTTTATAGATGAGTAGACTGAGGCAAACCTAGACTGACTTGCCCAGAGTCACAAAAGTAGCAAGTTTTTGAGACTGGACTTAAACTCAAGTCTTCCTGGTGCCAGGCCCAGTGCTCTATTCACTGCGCTTGCCAATATTTGTTGTTATTCAATCATTCAGCCACATATGACACTTAAGACTCCATGGACCACAGGATATCAATACTGTCCATAAGGGTTTCTTGATAAAGATATTGGATGAACTTGCCCTCCAGTGGATTAAGGCAAACAGGTTAAATAACTTCCACAAGGTCATACAGTTAGTGTCTGAAGCTGGATTTGAACTTAGGTCTTTCTAAGCAATCTAGTTGCCTCATTTTCCTGTGGCCTTAAATTAAATAATTTTAAATACTATAGGACAAGAGAGGTAGTGCAGTGTAAAGGATAGATGTAACCAGAAAGACCTGAGTTCAAATTATACCTCTGATACATTCTATCAATGTGACTATAACCAAGTTACATGCCAAAGGCCCCATGCAACTCTTTTTGACAATAAATTGTTTTTTAGTTTATGCTAGAAGCTTCCTGCTTGACTAAAAATTACAGGTGCAGGGGCAACTAGATGGTGCATGGAGGACTAGAGTTCAAATTCAGCCTCAAGACACTTAACACTTACCAGCTGTGTGACCCTGAGCAAATAACTTAACCCCAATTGCCTAGACAAAAAAAAAATTTACAAGTCCAGACCCCTTTAAAAAAAAAAAGAAAATAATGTCTTCTTATAGAAATTTAAAATTTACTTTTGATATCTCTCTGTGTTACCAAAAAAAAAAAAGACACCAAATTTCTGATCCATTTGGTTGACATGGGAATGAATAGATTAATAATTTTAAAAAGTAACTGTCTCTCAAGGTAGTTCCCTACCTAGTTCTCAAGAGGTGTTCCATAAGAGAGGGCCATGGACTAAAAAGATTGTGTTCCACTTCCATGTGTGTGGGGATCGTGGAGTTGTTCTATCCTGGAAGCTTCTGCAACTCCTGAAGTCAACTTTCCTTGTTGTCATAATTCACTTCCTTTCTAGATGGATAATGGGGTGTAGAGTCTATTCAGGGACGACTAGTAACTCTGGTGTAAGGGCTTTCAAGCCCTTCTCAGGGCTGCTTTCCACCTTTGTTACCCACCTGATCTCCCTAATTCTCATCTGTGGCTCCAAGAAGCATGCACAGTGGCCATATCCTGGTAAACCTGTTGCGGCTTCCAAACTAAACCAGTTTCAGGATTACTGAAGGGTCTCAAGTCTATTGATGAGTTAGGGAGATGTCCACCCCAAACATGTGAAGACTTCCCCAGATAGAAGGGATAGATGAGAACAATTTGTTCCCACAGTCATGAAGGCAGCTGAAGCAGGCACTGTGGAATGCTTGGAGACTGGCTGCATCTTAAGCCATCATCAGCTGGCTTGACTTTGTCCTGTCACTGGACTGTGATGGATCTAGGAGAGTAAAGCTGATAACTTTGTGGAATTCTGCCTTATTTAACCAATTTATGCATGAATCAAAAGACATCAGCCATACCATTTTACCATTTTTAGCTATCTCAAAGTCCTGTGGTGACAGTCTAGCAATGAGGCAGCAGATGCAGATATGCTGAGAGTTGTAGTCACAACTGCACACAGGTGTCCCAGGTCATAGGATCATATTCTCACTGGAAGCAGCAGTGGGATTTGGCAGCCTCCTAAATGTATGACTAACCTTTTATAGATCACACTGCTCATCTCCTGGTATGAGAAAGGGGCTAAAAAACTGCCCTAAAAATTGTTTGTTCACCCAATCCTGGTCTGATTATCAAGATGGGAGGGAAGAGGGATTTCACCCTATGGTTAAAACAAACAAAAAAAAAAGAACAATAATTTTTGCAAAGATGATTCCACTCACCATCTGTACATGGAATGTATGCACATTTATAGACAACACAAAATCCAGTAGACCTGAAAGACAAATGGCTCTTGTTATGAGAGAATAGTAGTCCTGAGTGAGGCAGGGAAATGAAGGACAACTTATAGAAATCAAAGTTGGATATTTTTCTGCAGTAGCCACAAGATCAGGAGCAACATGAAGCTGGTTTTGCAATCAATACTAATCTAGTAAACAAGCTTGTATGCTTACAAAAAGAAGTGAATCACAGGCTCATAATACAATTGTGACTTGTAGGAAAATGGCATGTCACCATTATCAGTGCCTATGTTCCAATCATGACAAACCCTGAGGAGTTCAAAGGAAAATTTTATGAAGACCTGGAAACCCTCGTCATCAATGTACCAAAAGACATTAAGCTTATAATTCTGGGTAACTTTAATGCTAGGGTAGGCTCAGATTACCAGACAGAATCCTTGAGAAGAATGAAGCTGGAAAAAGCAACAGCAATGGTTACTTACTCCTGAAGACTTGTTCATCTCATGCCTTTTCATCCATTTACTTTAATGCAATAAAATTTCATGGATGCACCCTTACAGTAAACATTGGCATTTAATAGACTATGTGATTGTAAGAAGAGAGAAAAATGTGAGAGTGAAAAGGCATTTGCAGAGTGCTGGACTAATCACAGACTTATCCTCTCCAAGCTAAATATTCATATTCAATAAAAGCTGTGACCCAAGGCAAAAAGACTACCAAAAGAATTAATGTCAACAGATTAGAGTTCTCTGAGTGGGAACAATTTGTTGCTAACTTGAAGCAAAAGTTGGATCAATACACAGTTGATGACAGAAGAACAGAAAAGGATTGAAGAGTTTTCAGATTTAGTGTATAGCACTGCATTCACTCATCTAGGTCAGAATACTCACAAACATCAAGACTGCTTTGACAAAAATAATGTGAAATTCAGAAGCTATGAAAAATGAACACTTCACAGGGTGTACCAGCAGAGTAGTTCATCCATCTCTAAGAAGGCAGCATTTATCTATCAAAAGTAAAAAACAAGCAAAGCTTGGCTCAGTAAGAAGGAAGATAAAATCCAGTTTTATGCTGATAGTAACTATCTAAAGCATTTTCAAGATGCCCTGAAGGCTATCTATGAGCCAAAGACCTTTGATGCATCTCAGCTATTCAGTATTGATTGGAGACATTCGTGAAAATGACATGATTCCAAGAAGGTGGGCTGAACACTTCCATAATGTTCTCAACAGACCATCATCAATCAATGCTGAAGCTGTTGACCATTTACCTCAGGTTGAAGGCAATTCCTCCCTAGCTGAAGTTTGAACTAAAGGAAAAATTGTGAATATCAGTAGGCTCCTTTCATGTGGCAAAACACCTGGTACTGATTCTATTCCTGCTGAGATTTACAAGGTGAGGCGTCCATTGCTCATAAAACTTGATTTAAATTTTCCAGCTTATATGGCAAGAGGAGACTATTCACCAGGTCAAAGGACATCTCCAATGTCCATTTATATAAAGGTAAAGGGAATAGATTGTCCTATGACAATCACAGCCATGTCTCTCTCAGTCTTGTTGGCAAAAGTCTTGCCAGACTTTTCCTTAATAATTACTTGCCAGTACTGGCTGAGAAATAGAGCAGTTGATCAGTGGCATAGGACAGGATATCAGGACAAGCTAGGTAATAACGTTAGCAATTTAGTGTTTGATAAACCCAAAGACCCCAGCTTTTGGGATAAGTACTCACTATTTGGCAAAAACTGCTGGGAAAATTGTAAACTAGTGTGGAAGAAATTAGGGCTGGACCCACACCTAACACTGCACACCAAGATAAGATCTAAATGAGTTCATGATCTAGATATAAAGAGTGATATTATAACCAAATTAGAGGAACATAGGATAGTTTACCTCTCATACCTGTGGAGATGGAATAAATTTATGTCCAAAGAAGATCTGGAACTCTTAATTGAACACCAGATAGATAATTTTGATTATATTAAGTTAAAAAGTTTCTGTACAAACAAAACTAATGCAGACAAGATTAGGAGGGAAGCATCAAATTGGGAAATCATCTTTACATTTAAGGGTTCTGATAAAGGCCTCATCTCTAAGATATATAGAGAATTGTCTCATATTTATTAGAATTCAAGCCATTCTCCAATTGATAAATGGTCAAAGGATATGAACAGACAATTTTCAGATGATGAAATTAAAACTATTTATAATCATATGAAAAGTTGCTCCAAATCACTATTGATCAGAGAAATGCAAATTAAGACAACTCTGAGGTACCTCTACACACCTGTCAGATTGGCTAAAATGACAGGAAAAGATAACAATGAATGTTGGAGGGAATGTGGGAAGACTGGGACACTGATGCATTGTTGGTGGAACTGTGAACGGATCCAACCATTCTGGAGAGCAATTTGGAGCTATGCTCAAAAAGTTATCAAACTGTGCATACCCTTTGACCAGCAGTGTTTCTATTGAGCTTATATCCCAAAGAAATCATAAAAGAAGGAAAGGGCCCCACATGTGCAAGAATGTTTGTGGCAGCCCTTTTTGTAGTGGCTAGAAACTGGAAACTGAATGGATGCCCATCAATTGGAGAGTGGCTGAATAAATTATGGTATATGAATGTTATGGAATATTATTGCTCTGTGAGAAACGACCAGCAGGACGATTTCAGAGAGGCCTGGAGAGACTTGCATGAACTGATGCTGAGTGAAATGAGCAGAACCAGGAGATCATTATACACGGCACCAACAATAGTATATGAGGATCAGTTCTAAGGGACATGACTCTCTTTAACAATGAAATGCTTCAAACCAGTTCCAATTGTTCAGTGAAGAAAGCCATATACACCCAGAGAGAGGGATGTGAAATGTGGACCACAACATACCATTTTCATATTCTCTATTGAGGTTTGCTTGCATTGTATTTCCTTTATCAGATTATTCTTTCTTGTAGTTATGATTTCTCCTGCACAAAAAAATGATGTGTGGCAATAACTATACATATACTCGATTTCTTAAGTATTCTAACATAATTATCATGTAGTGGATATCCTGCCATCTAGGGGAGGGGTGGGGAGTAGGGGGGAAAATTTGTAACAGAAAGCTTTGTAAGGGTTAATGTTTAGGAATTACCCATACATATGTTTTGCAAATAAAAAGTATTAATAAATAAAAAATAATAATAATAATTCCTTGCCAGAATCTTCCTTAATAGGCTGATCCTACACTTAAAAGTTGGTTATCTACCTGAGAGTCAGTGTGGCTTCAGAAAGGGCTGAGGCATGGTCAATATGGTGTTTGTTGCCCCAAAACTCCAGGAGAAATGCCAGGAGTAGAACAGCAATTTGTACACAAGGTTTGTAGAGATGACCAAGGCTTTTGATGCTGTTGGTTGTGAAGGCTTATGGAAAATTATGTCAAAATTTGGTTGCCTAGAAAAGTTCATCAATATTATTTGTCAATTTCACAATGGCATGCTCGCCCTGATTCTGGATCATGGGCGATGCTCTTGTGCTTTCCCAGTCACCAATAGAGTGAAACAAGGCAGCATGATTGCTCTAATGCTTTTTTACATAATGCTTTCAGCTGTTTGATCAAATGCCTTCAATGAGAACAAACACAGCATCAAAGTAAAATACCATATGGATGGTAAATTCTTCAACTTGAAAATGGAGAGAGGGCTGGTACATGATTTTGTTTTTTTGCAGATGATTCTGTACTCAATGCAATCTCTAAAGCTGAGATGCAACAAAGTATAAATCAATACTTTACTACTTGTGCTAATTTTGGCCCAGCACCAGTTCTAATGGTCTTGTGTGATGAAGAGAGCCTTTTGCACCCAGAGAGAGAACTGTGGGGACTGAGTGTGAATCACAACATAGTATTTTCACTTTTTTGATGTTGTTTGTTTACATTTTGTTTTCTTTCTCATTTTTTTCCTTTTTGATCTGATTTTTCTTGTGTAGCATGATAATTATGGAAATATATACATACATACATACATATATATATATAAGAATTGTACATGTTTAATATATATTACATTACTTGCTGTCTAGGAAGGGGATGGGGAGAAGGGAGGAAAAAAAATGGAACACAAGGTTTTGCAAGGGTAAATGCTGAAAATTATCTATGCACATCTTTCAAAAATAAAAAGCTTTAATAAAAAATAATTTTGGCCTAACAACACCAAGAAGAATCAAATGTACCACACCATCTATATGTGGGACCATTGGTTACAGCAAATGAGGAAATTTTGAATGCAGCAATAAGTTCATTTACCAGGAGAGTATACTTTCCAGGGGTATACACATTGATAAGATTGACATATTCATTGCCAAAGCTAGCTCAGTGTTTGGGAGTCTCCAAAGGAAAGTATAGAAGAGGAGAGGTATGAGACTGACTATCAAACTGAAGGTCTACAGATCCGTTGGGATGACCTCATTGTTTTTGGACTGTGATACCTGAACAGTTCACCAGTGCCATGCTAGGAAACAAAATCATCCATTTGAACTGTCTTAGAAAGATTCTGAAGATAACCTGGAAGAATGAGATACCAGACACTGAGGTCCTTTCTGAAACTAAACTATTAGTCATTCAAACTCTACTGAAAAGAGTGCAACTCCTTTGGACTATCTATATTATCCAAATGTCAAACTTACACTTACCAAAAAGATTATTTTGTATAGAACTTACCCAGGTCAAGCACTCACATGGTATTCAGAAAAAGTGATACAAGACACTCTCAGAGATCTTTGGAATTGATTATGGGACATGGGACACATTGCCACAGGACCACCCAGTATGTTATGCTCTCATCAAAGAAGATGCTGTACTCCATGGGCAAAATAAAATTGAACTAACTCAAAAGAAACACAAGACGCACAAATTTAGAAAAGTCACACCAAATATTCATGTGGACTATTTGTGCCCAAACCATGATAAAGCCTTCCGAGCTCATATTAATCTGATCAGCCAAGTTGGACACACTATAATTCAACTCCAACATAGTGATGTTGTTGTCTTCAAGAACAAAGGACAACTAACCAGATGGATGATAGTTTGAGCATTCTACTATTCCAAAAGCAAGTGATAGAAGTGCATATTATAATGGGACAGTATTGTTCAAAAAAGACAAATAAAAAAATATTTCTCATCTCCAAAGGAAGAAGTTTAGTTTTTTTTCTCCTTTGATCTCTAAACAGTTTCTAAAAACACAGAAATCCCAAAAGCACTGAAGAAGAGTGTTATGTTATAAGAGCATTAAGGTTTTCAGATTGAGTCCAAGACTTGTAGCTTAAAGAGAAATTCATTTAATCTTGCCTGGACACCGCCAATAACACAGATATAGCAGATCAATGCAAACACTGGCAGGCAGTGAGGCACTAACTAGCACATAATAACTGCCTACAGACCCATGGAACACTGGACCTGCAAATTGAGCCACAGGCAGTTTGAATTCCCACTGTGACTAATGCCTCTCTCTGTCTTTGATGCTTGTTCTCATTTTCTGCATCTTTCTTTTTGGGCACTCTTGAGTTTGATTCTGTTTCCATGGCAGCTGTTGGTCTTTGGGGGGGGGGGGGGTCTAGTCCAGGACCTGCAGAGTGAGTGGGGTTAAACTGCCCAGGGTTGACTAATAAAGGACTGTGAAATGAGAGAAAGATCTCTAGACCACAGAAGGTAGTAAAGGTAAACACCCTATAGGTAGAAGTGTATTCATTACACCCAACATCAACACTTTGGGGGGGGGGGTGATAATCACACTATTCTAGTTAAGTACTATCTAGGTAAGATAGGGCCTCTTGACAAAAAAACCCTCTTGATCATCCATTGCCATCCTACTTGCCACAGTGTGAAATGCCTCATGTTCTACCCACATTTATCTGTAACAAAAGAAATGCATATGAAGCAGCTTCTAAACTATGTGTGCTATGCCAACATCAGCTATTGTTATTTAAGTAAGACAACATGATTTTTCCTTCACTATTTTTGAAATCTAAAATAGGTTTATATTTGGGAAAATATTTTATATTTTATAGCCTTCCTTCAAAATAATTTCTATACAGCTTTTATTTAGTTTACAATACCCTGTGAAGTGAGCCAGACACTATTATTCCTATCCAAAGATGAGGAGACTGATATACAAAATAAATAAATAAATGCTCACAGGAAGAGATTGGAGTAGGGAATAAATATGCTCCTATTCCCATCTCTCTCTGTCTAGCTCTGTGTTTGGACTGACATAGGATTCTAAGCTTGACAGTAGCTATATTGTGAACTATTCCAGACAAATGGCTGATAGGAGGAGAAAGAAAATCCCACCTGGGATGCACAAATCTTACCTCCACCATTTCCTCTGAGATGAAAGGGTCATGTGATCTTTGATCATGCAACTTGTACCATTAGGTACCTTTTAAATTTTAATTGCCAGTTATTCACTTTATGTGGAATAGATCTTTGTTTGTACAGCTGAACCAGACATCTCCTGAGAAAGAAAGGAGCAGAGGGAAGAGATTTAGAGGCAGGTAAGATACTGCTTCTTACCACATGGATCAGGTGCCTCTTGTTACCATAGTTAGGCAGCCAGTGAAGATGAAAGCAATAGCTGTTGCCAGTACCCCAGTGCAGGCTTTCTCTGGCTTTAAAGCCCTTTATAGGAAGCATACAAAAGCAGGGACAGCTCAAGCTACTGGGCTAATGGTTTAAATGCCTTTCTGTGAGGAGAATGGGGAAAAGGGTCAATGGAAACCTTTTATGACAGAACATTGTAGCCCTGGGGAATTTGGCTAGCTAGAGGGTTTTCCCAATGTGTTTCTGTTTCTGTTTCTATTTCCCTTCATTGGGATTGTCCCTGAAATAGTCTTGTGTTATCAGGTTGTCTGAGTTCTTCAAATCTACAGTTTGCTGAGCTATATATTCAGCTACCTGAAGTTGTAGGCACCTGAGTGAACTAAAAGGGTGGCCAGTGATGGCTTTTGTCATGTTTAGTGACAGCTACATCTTCACAACACCTCCTGAGTCCTTTCTTATTTTCTTTCCATGTCAGAGGTTGCAGGGCTCAGACATTTGTAAAAAGGTAGAAGACCTTTGAGGTGATTCTGGTGTGATTAAAATATACTTCTGTCAGAGATGATGGGTGAAATATGCAGAATAAGACACATTTTTAAATGACCAATGTGGAATTTTTTGTTGTTGTTGTTTCACTGAGAATATTAGGATTTTATTTAGATCTTTTTTTTTTCCAGTGGAGGAGAGAAAGGATATATAGTAGAACCATAAGTATGAGAGAAAGAAAAACAATGCTTGATAATTTTTTAAATGTAACTTCTCAGAAATCACTATTATTAACAACCCAAGAAAGCTTGGCAGTTTAGAAAGTAAGAAATGGCAGGGTCAAGTAGAGATAAAATTAGTACCTCCTAAGAATCACCTCAACCAAGAAGCATGGGAAACAGACATAAAGAAGACTCAAGAATCTTGAACACAGAATTTCTTCAGACGACCTACAAGATATGTGATATGTCCTGAACCTGAGATACTTACCAAAGGTGCTGCAAATACAGGATAGTTTGCGTTAGAAAATTAAGCTGAAAGGGCTTGAGGGATATTTCTTTCCCTTCCAACTAATTAGAGAGTTTGAAGAATTGCTACATGAGATAGAAGAAATAGTCAAAGAAAGTCTAGAAGAAAAAGATTCTGAGTGCAAAAGAAGTGTGTGGTAAGACATTATTTAATGGAAGAACATAACACAGAGGAGAAAGAAAAGACCTAAACAACAGGTATGATTTACATATAACTGGTAAAAGAAAATATTAAAAATAAAAATATAGAAAACACTTGTGAGATTCTTAGTATGCAGAATCAGTCCTGAAAAAAAATGCAACAACTCAGGATATTTTTGTTATTGTTCAGTCATTTCAGACTCTTAGGGACCCCATTTGGAGTTTTCTTGTTAAAGATACTTGAGTGGTTTACTCTTTCTTTCTCAACTCATTTTACAGATGAGGGAAGTAAGGTAAACTGGGTTAAGTGACTTGCCCAGTCATATAACTATATTTGAACTAGGAACTTCCTGACTCCAGACCTGGTACTTTATGCACTGTACCACCTAACTATGCAACAAGGAACATATACAAGGGCAGGAAGCAAATTAGAAAAGAGCAGTGTATATGGAGCCACAGGACCTGGGTACAAATCCTTACTCTTGCTATTTGTTATTTACATGATCTTGGACCAGTAAATTAACCTCTGTGGGACTCACCATCCTTATCGGTAAAGAGAATATTTGTATTAAATGAGCTCTGAGGTTCCTTCCAGATCTAAATTTTTTGACCTTATGAATAACACATGGCATAATCCTGTTACCACCCCCAGAAAAGGAGATAAAATGTCTTGGTTAGTGACTCCATACTGAGCGATCTATAAGTAGGTTTGGCTTAGTTAATCAGAGAGTATATTATCTTGCTGGAGCATATATTTGAGCCCGTGACAAAGCCTGCCAAGATTCTTCAAATCCACCCACTATTCCCCACTTCTGCTGGTTCACATGGAAACAAATGACAGTCAGAGAGAAAATCTGGAATCTATCTTTATTTGGTTTGAAGTCCTGGGTAGAAAACCGAGAACTTGGGAGGGGGGACATAGGTGGTATTTTCTCTTTAAATTGAAAGTTGTAACTTTAGAATGGAGAGAGGGATGTGAGAAATGAACAACGAGCTGTGTAAATAGTGTTGGGAAATGGGCTTGGCTTACAAGACCAGAATGATGGGCACCTGGTAAGGGACAATGTGCATCTCATAAAGACTGAAAATTTAGTGGGAGAGTCTCCAACCTGATTAAGAAGGCTTTAAACTGGAATTCTGAGGGGGAGGGAGGAGAAAATCCCAGGCAAAACTAAAACCAGATACTGAGGAGGTTATTAGTTGTGGCTTAGGAAAAAGAATCAAAGTAGAGGAGATGCCCAGCAATTCTTAGGGGGAAAAATAGGGGAAAAAAGGTGGGAACAATATTTATTAGAGAAAGGACAGAGTTCCTCCATGATTTGACTGATGTAGAGCACAGGGTTATTTTCAGGGGTGATCAGACCTTCAATACTCCTCTTTCTTAAGGATTTGAAAGTTACAATGTGGGAAAGCCTTAATCCCACCTGGCTCTCTACATCGAGCAATGTCCCACTTAGGTGAGCCTGTGCCTCAGATGGGGCCACTTCTCTACTGAGTCTTTTTCTTTGCAGAGGGCTGGAAGACAGGAAAAGGTAACTTTCATTTCCCCCACCCTTATTTCCCCCAATACCCTGGCACCAGAGCACTAGGCATTGGTCAGAGCAGGATCAACAACAAAGAGAAATCACCACATGGGTGATCCTGCCTGGTTATTTGATCAGAAATAGCCAGTGTGGCTATTTATTCACATAAAATGGTTGACTATTTTTCTAATATTTATCAACTATAGGTAAAAACAATCTTTAACATTCTCTTTAAAAATTTTGAGGTCCAATGACTCTCTTCAACAATAAAATGTTTCAAACCAGTTCCAATTGTTGGGTGAAGAGAGCCATATACACCCAGAAAGAGGGATGTGAAATGTGGACCACAACATAACATTTTCATGTTCTCTATTGAGGTTTGCTTGCATTGTATTTCCTTTATCAGATTATTCTTTCTTGTAGATACGATTTCTCCTGCACAAAAAATGATGTGTGGCAATAACTATACATATATTCGATTTCTTAAGTGTTCTAACATAATTATCATGTAGTGGATATCCTGCCATCTAGGGGATGGGTGGGGAGTGTGGGGGGGAATTTGTAACAGAAAGTTTTATAAGGGTTAATGTTGAGGAATTACCCATACATATGTTTTGCAAATAAAAAGTATTAACAAAAAAAAATTTTGAGGTCCAGATTCGTTTCTTCTTCAAGAACCTCCCTGAGACAGCCAGCAATTTGATATAGGTTTCACATGTATAGTCATGTAAAACATATTTTCATATTAATTATGTTTTGAAAGAAAATACAAACCAAAATCAAAAGCTACAAAAAATTAAAAATTAATATATTTCAATCTGCATTCACGCTTCATTAGTTGTTTCTGTGGAGAAGGATAGCATTTTTCATCATATGTCCTTTAGAACTGTCTTGGATCTTTGTATTGCTGAAATTTAAGTCCTTCATAATTGATCATTTAACAATATTGCTGTTACTGTGTACAATGCTCTCCTTATTTTCCTTAATTCATTTTGTATCAATTCATGTAAAATTTTTCATTTTTTTCTCAAACTATCCTGCTTATCATTTCTTATGGCGCAATAGTATTCCATCACAATCATATGCCACAACTTGTTCAACCATTCCCTAACTGATGGGCATCCCCTCAATTTCCAATTCTCTGCCACCACAAAAAGACACAGTATAAATTTTTTTTACATATAGGTCTTTTTTTCCACTTTTTTATAACTTTGGGATACAGAGCTAGTTGTGTATGCACATTTTAATTGTCCTTTGGGCATAATTCCAAATTGCTTTCCAAAATGGTTAGGTCAGTTCACAACTTTGCAATAAGGCATTAGTGTCCCAATTTCTCTACATCCCTCCAACATTTGTTATTTTCCTTTTCTGTCATATTAGCCATTCTGATAAGTGTTAAGAGATACCAGTTGTTTTAATTTTCACTTCTCTCATCAATAGTAATTTAGAAAAGTTTTTTCATATGATTTTAGGTAACTTTGATTTCATATATGTTAGCTTTTATTTTCAAAATATATGCATAGTTTTCAACATTCACACTTTCAACATTTTCAACAAGATTTCAAAATCTTGTATTCTAAATTTTTTCTCCCAACCTTCTTTCCACTCCCTCCTTTAGACAGCAAATAATCTAATATATATTAAACATATGCAATTCTTCAATACATTTTCCCACAATTATTAAGCTGGACAAGAAAAATTAGATCAAAAAGGAAAAAAAATGAGAAAGAAAACAAAAAGCAAGCTTTGATTTCTTCATCCAAAAACTTATTCATATCCTTTAACCATTTATCAATTAAGGAATGACTTGCATTTTTATATATTTGACTCAGCTTGCTATATAGATGTGAAATAGCCTTTATTAGAAAAACTTCTGTTAAAAAAAAAATTTACTCCCCCCCAGTTTTTTGCTTACTTTCTGATTTTGGCTACATTGATTTTGTTTGTGCAAACCATTTTTAATTTACTGTAATCAAAATTATCCTTTTTACATGCTATTATGCATTTATTAAACACTGGATTACTCTGGTCATTACCTACTGTTTATTGTGCACTTGACATATTCCATTGAACCTATCTCTTAGTATCAGCTTGTTTTGATGATAAAATACAGTTTGAGAGCAGACACAGCTTGGTCCCCTTCCTTATTTTTCATTTATTTTCTTGATATTCTTGACCTTTTATTCATCCAGATGGATTTTGTTATTTTTTCTAGCTCTATAAAATAAATTATTGGCACTTAATTGGTATGGAACTAAGTAAGTAAATTAATTAAGATAGAATTGTCATCTTTATTATACTAGCTTGGCCTACTCAGGAGCAAATTTTTTCCAGGTTTTTAGTTCTGAATTTACTTCTGTGAAAAGTGTTTTGTAATTATATTCACATAGTTCGGGGTTTTGTCTTGACAGGTAGGCTCTCAAGTATTTTATGTCATTTACAGTTATTTTAAAAGGAAGTTACCTTAAGGTCTCTTGCTATTGAACTTTGTTGGTAATATAGAGAAATACTGATCATTTATTTATATGCTTTATTCTATATGATATAACTTTGCTAAAGTTTTTCATTATTTCAACTAGATTTTTAGTTGATTTTCTAGAATTCTGTAAGTATACTATCATATTTTCAGAGTGATAGTTTTGTTTCCTCATTACCATTTCTAATATCTTCCATTTCTTTTTTTTCTCTTATTGCTATAACTAGCATTTCTAGTGTTATTACACTAGAATTACACTAAATAATAGTGGTGATAATGGACATCCTGTATTATTGGGAAGGCTTCTAACTTTCATTCCTATTACAGGAAATGCTTGCTGATGATTTTAGATAACTTCCACTTATCATTTTAAGGAAAGTTCTATTTAGTCCGATGCTTTCTGGTGTTTTTAATAGAAATGAACATTTTATTTTGTCAAAAGTTTTTTCTCCACCTATTGAGATAATCGTATGACTTTTCTTGTTTTTGTTATTAATATAGTCTGTTATGCTGATAGTCGTCCTTATATTTAACTAGCCCTGCATTTCTGAAATAAATACTGCCTAGTCATAGTGTGTGATCCTTGTGATATATTGCTACAATCTCCTTGCTCATATTTTATTTAAAATATTCATTAAAATATTTTACATAATTACACTTATGTAACCTATATCCAATTCCTTACCATCTCAAAGAAGGGACAGGAGAGGAAGGGGAAAAAGGATAAAATTTGGAACTCAAAAATAATTAAAAAAAAAAAAAAGAACACATTTTTGAAATTTTTTTATATGTAATTGGAGAAAATAAAATATTTTTAAAAAATATTCTTTAAGGAAATTGTTCTATAGATTTCTTTATTTTTGCTCTTTCTGGTTTAGATATCAGCACCATATTTATGTCATAAGAGGAATTTGGTAGGACTTTTTCTTTTCCTATTTTTCCAAATAGTTTATATAGAATTTGAATTAATGATTCTTTTAATGTTTGGTAAAATTCACTTGTGAATCCATCTGGTACTGGAAATTGGAAATTTTTTCTTAGGGAGCTTATTGATGTCTTGTTCAATTTTTTTTTTGTAAGGTAGGGTTATTAAGTATTCTACTTATTCTGCTAATCTGGACAATTTATGTTTTTTTTTTTAAACATTTATCCATTTTACTTAGGTTGTCAGAATTACTGGTATTTAATTGGGCAAAATAGCTCCTTATGATTAATTTCATCTAAATTTGATGTGTAAATTTATCTTTTTTTTCATTTTTGATACTGGTAGTTTGATTTTCTTCTTTTTAAAAAATCAAGTTAACAAGTAATTAGCCTATTTTGTTGGGTTTTCCATAAAACCAGCTCCTCATTTTTCTTATTAGTTCAATGGTTTTCTTACTTTAAATTTTACTAATCTTTCCTTTGACTTGTCAAGATTTTCAATTTGGTGGTCATTAGGGATTTTAAATTTGCTTTTGTTCTGCAACTAAAAAGTTGCATGCATTAATTTACTCTTTCTCAATTTTATTGATTTAAGAATTTAGAGATATAATTTCCCCCAACTACTACATTGGTTCCATCTCATAAATTTTGGCATATTGTCTCATTATCATTCTTTTTAATGAAATAATTGTTTCTATGTTTGTTCTTTAACCGACTCATTCTTTGGATTAGATTATTTAATTTCCAGTTAAATTTTAGCTATCACTTTGATTGCCCTTTATTAAATGTAATTTTTCTTGCATTATAGTCCAGAAAGGATGCATTTAGTATATTTGCTTTTCTGCATTTGTTTATGAGGTTTTTAATGCCCTAATACATAGTTAATTTTTGTGTAGGTGCCTTCTATTGCCATTCAGTTTTCTCCAGAGATCTATGATCTCTGAGTGTTCTAAAACTCTGTTCATCTGGAGAATCAACTAGAAAACTAGTCTAAAAAATTAACAACTTCAGCAAAGTTTCAGGATATAAAATAAATCCACATAAATCATCAACATATCTATATATTGACAATGAAGAGCAGCAGAAAGAGATAGAGAAATTCCTTATAAAAGTACTGCAGACAATACAAAAACTTGGGAATCTACCTCCTAAGACAAACCCAGGAACCATTTAAACACAGTTCCAAAACACTTTTCACGCAAATATAGATCTAAACAACTGAAAAAAAAATCTAATTCTTCCTAAATTAATTTACTTATTCAGTTTCATACCAATGAAACTACTAAAAATTTATTTTATAGAGCTAAAAAGAATAATAACAAAAATTCATTGGAAGAACAAAAAATCAAGAATATTGAGGGAATTGACCAAAAAAAAGTAAAGGAAGATAACCTACTAGATCTCAAACTATATTTTTTATAAGCTGATAATCATCAAAACTATGTAGTACTGGCTAAGAAGTAGAGTGATAAATCAGTGGAATATATTAGGTACACAAGATATAATAATAAATGGCCATAGTAATCTAGCATTGGACAAATCCAAAATTCCAGTTTCTTCAATAAGAACTCATTCTTAAAAAAACAAAAACAAAAACAAAAACAAAAAACTGCCGGGAAAACTGGAAAACAGTAGGGCAGAAATTAGATATAGAACAATATCTTACCCTATATAAGATGAGGTCAAAATGGGTACGTTATTTAGAAATAAAGGTGAATTACATAAGTAAATCACAAAAGTAAGGAAGAAATTATCTGTCAGATCCATGGAAAAGTGAAGAAGTTATGACTAGACAAGAGTTAGAGAACATTATAAATCATAAAACAGATAACTTTGATTATATTAAATTTTTTAAATTTTGTACAAACAATACCAATGCAACCAAAAGTAGAAGGAAAGCAGAAAGCTGGGGAAAATTTTTACAGCAAATATCTCTAATAAAGGTCTCATTTCTCAGCAAACTGAACCAAATTTAGAATACAGTCATTCCCCAATTGACAAATGATCAAAGGATACAAACATTTTTTGGATGAGGAAATCAAAGCAATCTCAAGTCAAATAAAAAATACTCAAAATCACAATTGATTAGAGAAATGCAAATTAAAATAATTGAGGTACTTCTCATACCTATTAAAATGGCTAATATGAATGATGAATGTTGAAGTAAATGTGGAAAAATTGAGACATTAATGTACTGTTGGTGGAGATATGAACTAATCCAATCATTTTGGAGAGCAATTTGGAATTATGGCCAAAAGGCAATCAAACTATACATACTCTTTGACCCAACAATGCTACTATTTGGTCTATGTCCCAAAGAGATCACCAAGAAAGGGGGAAGGACCTATATGTACAAACACCTATAATAGCTCTTTTTTGTGGTGGCAACGAATTGGAAATTGAGAGAATACCCAGCAATTGGTGATTGGCTGGACAAGTTTTGGTATATAAATGTAATGGAATACTATTGTACTATGAGAAATAATGAGCAGTTAGATTTCAGAAACATCTGGAAAGTCTTATGTGAACTGATAAAAAATGAAGAGAGCCAGGAGATATTGTACATAGTAACAGCAAGATTATACAATAATCAATTATGAATGACTTAGTATTCTCAGCAACACAATGATTCAAGATAATTCCAAAGGACTCATGATGAAAATGGCTATCCACATCTAGAGAAAGAACTTATGGAATCTGAATACAGATTGAAGCATACTATTTTCATTTTCTTTATTTTGCTCATGCTTTTATTTCTTTCGGTCTGTTTCTTCTTTCATACCATGACAAATACAGAAATATGTTTTATGTAATTGCACATATATAACCTATGTCAAGATGCTAAAGAATCAAGATCTTGAAGGATTGGAGATAATTTAGAATTTAAAAAAATTAATGAATTTACAATTTATTTTTATGTGTGATTGGAAAAATATAATGTCATTAAGAAAAACAATAAAATTATGTTCATTTCTTTAACTTCTTTCTTGTTTATTTTTTGGTTAGATTTATCTAGTTCTGAAAGGAGAAAATCGAGATCCTTCATAATATAGTTTTACTGTCTATTTCTTCCTGTGATTTATTTAACTTTTCTTTTAGTAATTTGGATGCTATACATTTGGTGTATATGTTTAGTATTGAATTGTCTATGATGTCTTTTATTTATTTATTTATTTATTTATTTGTTTATTTGTTTGTTTGTTTGTTTGTTTGTTTGTTTATTTATTTATTTATTCATTTATTCGTTTATTTTTTATTTATTTATTTATTTATTTATTTATTTATTTATTTATTTATTT